>JANKHO010000297.1:0-28116 GCA_027627235.1 Agrocybe chaxingu | reverse complement strand
GCGCGTGCCCAGATTCCCCGCCCGATCGCGATGCGCGATGCGATGCCCCACTCTCCCCACCCACTGGTAATCGTCATCCATGACTATCTTGAGAGCCGCTGAGCTTGGAGATCGTCACGCCGTGCAGCCCAGAAGTTCGACGGTACTGCATCCACGGACCCAGTAAGTATCGGCCTCCGCAGAAGAAGAGCTGGCTGGCCGTGGACCTAATATCATCCAGAGTCGTTCTCCTGCTGCTCCTACCAAGACGAGGAAGGGGTTTACCACGGGCCTGCCTCCTGCCTTGACACTCATCAAACTCTCGTTATCCTGTCGAGGTGTCCCAGATGCTGGCCTGCGGGTTCGGAAGAACGCCGTTGCGCCCCTCAATTGCACTCTATCGATCGCGAGTGTACTTACACATATAATAGTAATAATAATACGACTATACAGTAGGCATGCTTCGTCGCTCTACCTTTAACGAGCACAGCGCAATTAATCACGCTTCAGCGACGCGTTTGATCGCCTGGCGTGGTTGCAACTCCGTTTCCCCTCAGTTGTGATCCCCTTCAAGCTCGCGGCGGTTTGGGCGGCTATAAGCAATATTAATATCTGGGCAATCGTAGCGTAGGGTATATACATAAGGTAACAAGAACCCTGAGCTGAACAAGGAAGCCATTGAGCGACCCAGTAGTAGCAGCTAAGAATAGCCCGTTGGCAACCTCTCGCGCTCACAAAAAGAAGGAAGAGGAAGAAGGCAAAGGCAAAAGCTCCCCACCCACAAGGCACACCCTATCATCCATTACTTATCATTATAGAGTGTCGTTATCTCATTTACTTACTTTATTACTTACCCACTCGCATGGGCTTGCGCAACCCGCAAAAGGAGGCGCCTTGACAGCGACAGCCGCCGTTAGGTGTCCAACTTGAAGTTGTCATCACTTGGTCATCGCCGCGAACGAGCCTCTTACCTGTACACGTTTTACAGTTGCTACAAGCAAGCTTGATTCACTCATTCAATTGCGATCCCCTTCAAGTGAAGTCAGCCCTGACATTTCAAACCCCTTCGAGTTCGGCTTTTCACGACGTCGACAGTCGACGTGCGGCTGTAAGCAAATAACCGGCACCCTTGCAGTGCAGTATGTATTAAGTGCGCCCACAGACAACCATTCAGCGGCTCTGAGACGGACTCTGATCATGATCGATTCCCAGCGCTCACCCTAGGGCATCGACTTGAATTAGCCTAGGAAACGCACGCCGCACAGTCCTAGCACCGGACGACGCGTCCAAGTAACTTTTTACATACACCATACAGCGGAGGTAAGGCAGCGTTCGGGCCCGCCGTAGACCTGGGAACTTGAACGGGTGCTTCAAGTCGCTCTTCATAGCGTAGCGTGACTTGGCATCAATCACGCGGAAGGACGATGCTGGGAAGTTGGGAACTGGAGGGTTGAAGGAGGAAGGAGCAAAGGGCAGGGAAATCGAATCGACGCGATTAATCGCCACCACCGGCACGAAGAGAATTTGAGAGAGGGAGGATTCGGAAAGATGCCGGCGCAGCTTGCAATTGCAGGTCCACTGGCGAGCCGGAATTCGAATTTCCAGAAGGGTACGGACCCACTGCTTTTTGCAATGCTTCTTGGTATCCTCGTGCGCATCACTAGCGCGTCGACTTCACGAAAAGTTCTTGAATGAGAATTCCATTCCTATCACGTTATGTCTTCCTTGAATACCGACATGCTCTGTATAAGAATCAGACTTGCATCAGCTCAAGTACGATGTCACGCTCCTCGAAGAAGCACCTACAATGTACGTATACACCCACCAGGACACTGCTGGTTGCGCCACCATCTGACCATCATGCGTCTGCCGCAGGAATCCAGGCAGGATTCGCCGCAGGCCTTTGTCATGTCTGAGCAATCGTTGCCGTCATAGTTCCTCACCTCCTACATACATATCGTGCAAGGAGAAAACATGTATTGGGTGTAAGCATGGGATAATTGGGGCTGGATCATCCCACCAGAAGCTGTTAGCAAATCCACCGAAGCCAGGAGCATGAGATGGCAGGAGTTCCGTGGTAGATAGTCCTGAAGGGTATGGGTATGGGTTTAGCAGGGCATCGACAGGGAATGGGCATACCGGCGTCGATAACGAGAGCGTCCCACGAAATTGACACTCAACGGTGGGTATGCAGAATAAAGTTGCTTCAAGGAAAAGTTGGGACGGAGGGTTGGCGCTGCGAAGCTTCTCGAATGTTTTTTCTCGATTGTGAGCTGGAAACAAGCTCGAATCTTCCCGCATACTTAGTGAGACCGCAGTCGTATTCTTTATGTTTCGTTCTTTGTGTTATAGACCGTAGTCTTCGAGTTCGCGTTCGCATTCAATTTTTTTTTCTTGGTCACGAACGAAGAAAGCCCCCGTCCGCGAGACAGAGCCCACGAGACAGACAGGACTTCTCAAAGGCACCGCCGGAAGCTCGAAGCGTCGACTTCTTTGCGTCCTAACATCCGAGTCTCGACGCCAAAAAATACCGTCGGACATCGTTGTGAATTGGTCGTCACTCATGGCTTGCAAGTGGGAATGGGAATATTGACATTCGAAGTCCATGAAGGCCGGCATTAATTTTGGAGTGTGGCGACTGGGGATCTGTCAACGTCGCGTCTGTTCTGTTCTGGTCTTGCGGTAGTCTGACGAAATGTGGCTTGATGCCAGCAGCCAGGCAAACGGCAAAGACCGAGAGCTTGAGACGAGATGAAGAGAGATAGATATGCAAGCTTTGATTTGGGAGTATGACATGTCGGGCGGGGAACCAGGAGTCGACGAGGAGTGTAGGCCCGCCTTCCGGGGTAACCTTGAACGTTTGAACGTCGACGTCGTTGACGTTCTGTTCTATTCTGCGCCTTCCTTCTGCGAAGCTGTGCAACCGAAATCTACGCGAAAGCGAAAGACAAAAAGACTATGGAGGCTCCACAAGGTCTCACGTTATGCACAGGTCTTTCATGCACGACATCAAGATGGATAACACCGACACTACTTTAGGTGCCGTAAGTGCTAAGACATCATTATGAGCTTTTATGAAAGCGGTAAAAATAGGCGACTTAGATACCTTGTAAGAGGCCTTCAATGTTTCGGTCTTCTTGAGAAGAATGGCGATCAGGACGAGAGAAGGACCCGTCGTGCGTGTCGTTTTCTGTCGTCGCACGGTCGTACAGCCCAGAGTCCACTGGGCTCGCAGCGTGTAGTAGTTCGCGACCTGCATACATGAGAAGGCGAAGGATCAGCGTTCGGTTGCACGCATGTAACATGGGCGAGAACGTTACCAAAGATTCATTGTCCATAATGGATTCACGAAGCCTCGCAAGTTCCGAGGCGTCCAGAAAACCGCCGGATGGCAGGGTGGTGTCACTGGTGCGTAAAGACTTCTCCAAGCCCAAATCCCTAGTTGCGAAAAAAAAAACACGATAATCCTCCTTTCACCCCACGTCAATGGTCAGCCGAGTAGAGCAAACCACAGGCGGGGTATAGCCGCCCGCTTTGCGTCTTGAGTGACTTAAGAGTAGTAGGGACGAGGGCTTCTCCTAGCCATTACCGGCGAAAAGGCGACAGCCTTGGGAATACATCTCTGATCGACTCCACCTGGCGCATGAAATACGGATTCACGCGCCGTACTCGGGCACAAACCATCTCCGAATTCACGTTCAGGTAAGAGTGCTGATGAGCACGGGGTAAGAATTGGCGGCCGCGCTTGAAGTTGATAAAAGCGTCACTTGAGGGGGCGAAGCGATATGTAACGCGACTTGTCGCAGAAAGACAAGAACAGGAACTGAGCATCGTAGCGCGCCGTTGGTGCTGATAACGAGTGCCTCGGGTAGGCGTCAGTACGATCGATCGTCGGCACAATGTCTTCTCCAGAGCGCGAAGGGGTTTCAAGGACATGTCGGTGATGTCTCCACCACAAAGAACGAAGGGTGGCCGTTATAATGATATCTATCTATCGCACTATGTTTGAATGAATAAGCCTTCTATCTTCTTGATTCTTGGACTACTTACACTTAGGACCCACCGGGAATCACTAGGATGCATTTGGGTACGTCTTTCCCAAGCCATGGGTCGAGAACGGCGCCACAAAATGAACACTCGGCGACGTCTCCCACACGCAACTCACAGACAAAGTTCTCCGGTGGGCACCCCGAGCCAGGAGAAACGTTTTCGCAGGACGGCCTCAGCGACGGAAAACGCGGCTGTCGTCGGCCTTGTAAGCAGGCTGACGCTGCGGCGGACACAAGGTGGATCCTTGGAGTTTCCAAGGCCTGAATTCAACCCCGAATTGAAAGCTTTTATGAAGCCCGCATCTTGAACGCCCGGCGGCGGTGTAGTCAGGTCGTGTGTTCGATAGGTTTAAAAAGCGCGCGAACATGGACGTCGAGCTCGACAACCGTCGCGGCTTCTTCCGGGCGGCGAGGTGCGTCGTAGGCGTAGCATCTAATTTGTGGTGGTATGAAAATGTCGTCATCAGAAACCTGGAGGCCCTTGAAGTCTGAAATCTGGGGCTAGGACCAGCGTCGGTGGTGTGATCTGTTGTGATGGACGAGGAACGTGTGGTCGACGCTGACCGCGGCAGATCGGCGTCTATGGAAGACTCGGAGGGAGGCAATAGCAAACAGGCACCATATTTGACGTCGTGCCCCGCATTTGATGTTGGAAAGAAGTCTCCAAGCGGTGCTGTATGGGTGCTTCAGACCCTTTCTAAGCGCAGCTAAGTTTCCCAAGAGGAAGGAACCCCGAAATGGAAGAATGTCGGGCAGAAGCCCTGTAGACATCAGATAACCACGTTTGACGACGAGAGTCGACAGCGCTTGAAATCCTAACTCCAGAAAGCTATTTGAAAGACTGGTTAAATAACGTACGTTCGAAGGCATCAAGTCTTATGACATACTTCGCTTTAGCGGGTGCACTCGGGGAATGGAATCGATTCATATAGTCGGATTCGTTACTGGACATGTCCACAGCCATCATTGGGATGAAATCGAAAGGTTGATTTTGCAAACGATGGCGTCAATTACCGAGGGCCATGAAGAGGGTTTCTATACTCGTTCGACAGCCTCGACAGGAGAAATCATCAGGAACACCACGAGGTGATACGCAGATGGAATGGACCATAGTCATAGTCAAGAAGCGAGAAAATAGCGTCATTACAGCTCATGGCAGTTGCCCGAAGGCATTAGACGCCGTATCTGAATGTATCGTGGCGATTACGAGCGTTGAAGATCGGCATGCTGAAGTAGGTCGTCAACGGACGAGAAATCGAGATGGAATTTGCCTATCAAGACGCACTGGCAGTTCAAGAACAACTTCCGCGAGACATTTATGGATTGGGTAGGGTCTAATAGCGTGATGTGGCGCTCGAAGAGTTGGCCCAACCTATCGCCGAACACAAAGACAAGAATACACACTGTAAATCCCTTAGAAACCGATTGGGAGGGATTGTATTCGCCATAATCTTGCGTAATTCGGGAAAAAAATAATAATTCTGGACTGTTCAAAAAAACAAGGGATGCTTTGAACGACGTTGAAGATCCAAAGTACAATAGCGTCACCGACCTTTACAAAAACGGCCTCCCATAAGCACAACCCCATTGAAAGGGGTGACTAAGTGTGCTTCGTTGGCCTGGAAGCTCAAGCATCACGCAGAAATCACGTCTTGGAGGGGTAGACGGCATTTCAATCCGAACTTCGGGAAGGCTGAATTTCACTGAGGTCCCGAAGAAGGCGAAGCAAGAGCTTCAGTTGGCAGTGATTGGTGATTGGATAACTCATGGTTCTTCCTGGACTACATTTCTTCCTCTGTCAGAGACTAACGCGTACGGATGGGCCGGATCGATGCATCCACAGATGACCATGTAGAGTATACGCCGTTGCCCATTGTCCAGAGAGAAGCAGTCATAAGCGTGCTTGAGTTTCGTCGTTGCTGTCTAGGAAGTTCTAGAAGGCGATGGAAAGGTGCCCGCAAGTCGTGGTCGATGTTGAACGTTTGCACTTTGAAGCTTCATTGGATGTGAGTGTTGGGTTGAGAGTGCGAAAAAGGAAGTCCCACCTTGGCACGGACATATCTTATCTTATCTCTAGTTTTTGTACCTGCCGGCAGCCGCCATGAGCTCGCCAATGCGCCACGATGTCACAGTTGTTCCGACTCCTGCATAATATGTCGATAACCAAGCTGTCCAACCCTTGGCCTTGCTCTCTTCCTATCCACCACCATCGCCCCCGCTGCTAACTAGGAATCGTATCAATGCCTAGTGCTGACGTCACCACCATTTTCTATGGGCCTATAATAAACCCTATCAGTCTTACCAGTTACTCTGCCTTGCCACGTTGCCTCCTCGCGGTAGATGCGTTGGGTAACGTAGACTGGATTGTAGAAGACGTGGCACCCTACGAGCTCCAGAGTACTCTTGCAGCGAAAGGAAAGCCTGATGCCAACGTGGTCGATCTAAAGGATGGGGAGTTTATCATTCCTGGTTTCATTGACACGCATACGGTTAGTTTATCTTCGTTATCGTGTTCTCTTGTCTTCAGGAAACTGATGGTGAAGTCTCTCTATCTAGCATGCCCCTCAGGTTCCTAACATGGGGACGTCAGTTGACTCGGTTTCTCTCACCTTCGCCCCAGAAGTCTAATCTTATCTTGGGCTGCTAGGGGAGGACAATACCAATTACTCGACTGGCTGCAAACCCTCACATTTCCCATGGAAGCCAAGTTTGAGGATATCAAATTTGCGAGATCGACGTACGCGTCGGTGGTTAAACGTACCGTAAACGCAGGGGTGAGTTTTGTCGTCTTGTATTTAGTATTTATATTCATACTCTATGGTGCAATGGTGCCATAGACGACTACATGCTGCTATTATGGCACACTGCACCTCGAAGCAACCAAGATCCTCGCCGATATTGTCCACTCATTAGGCCAGCGCGCATTTGTCGGTGTACGTCATCCTGTCCTTCGGGTATTGGCCTCTTTCCTGATACATGGATTAGAAATGCAATATGAACCGCGAATCGCCGTCCTATTATGTCGAACCTTCGGTAGACTCGTCCGTTAACGCGACTCGCGACCTAATTGCACATATTCGTGCACTCTCTCAATCCTCAGCGGCCGCCGACCAAGAGCCTCTTGTGCAACCAATCATAACCCCCCGATTCGCCATCTCTTGTACGGACGATCTTCTGATGGAGTTGGGTAGCCTTGTTTCTGAAGATCCCAGCCTTCGCATCCAAACCCACATATCCGAGAATCTTTCCGAAATTGATTTCACTCTGTCACTTTTCCCTTCTGCCTCAACTTACGCTGGGGTTTATGACAGCTTTGGCCTGCTTAGAAGCAACACAATCCTTGCTCATGCTGTTCATCTCTCTGAGGATGAAATAGACCTGATCAAAGCCAGAGGTTCAGGCATCAGCCACTGTCCAACAAGTAACTTCAACCTAAGTAGCGGTGTTGCTCCCATTGGACACTATCTCGATAAAGGACTAAAGGTCAGCAGATACTGTTTTCCTTTTCAACGATGGGCTGACTCCTCCACAGGTCGGGCTTGGCACTGATGTTGCTGGAGGGTTCAATATTTCAATCCTCAACGCTATACAGAACGCTAGTGTCGCAGCCAAGGTTTGCTCCTTCCAGGCACGAGACTCCTCGACGTTGCAGCCAGCCCAACAAGAGTTCGCCAATAAAGCCCTTTCGATACCTACCCTTCTTTATCTGGCTACTGCAGGCGGTGCTGCCGTCTGTGGGTTGGAGAATCAAGTTGGCTCATTTGCACCGGGAAAGAGCTTTGACGCTTTGCTCGTCAGTGTTCGTGAAGAGGCAGGGAATGGAGGTCTCTGGGGACTAGCTGGTTCCCTCTCTTCTGATGTCTCGGAAGATGAGAGGAAGAAGCTGTTAGAAGGATGGCTTGAGAGGTTTTTGTTCTGCGGAGACGATCGCAATATTTCGAGGGTTTATGTACAGGGCCGTTTTATTGGGGGGAAAGCTTTTCGCTCTTAATTCTCTAAGAATATGCGTTCATAATCATGTCGAGTAGATTTTGCGGACATAACACTCGAGTCTTTACAAAAGCCATCGCATTATCTAAAGGCAGATATTCACTATTTCAATCATATTGTCTGCCAGATAAGGTATTTTTGGCGTCCATCACGCGCCTTGTGCGTGGCAAGAATTTCGTGACTCCGCTGAAACTAAGTCGAACCTCATCGATAACTCTACCCTCAGAGCTCCCATGCCATTCCTTTCGCGATCGTTCTGCGCCCCAGAAGCTGGGTTAACCTACAAAGTCTCGTCGACGTTGCCTGAACGTCCTCACCCTCAACTTACCAGCGACTGTCCTCACTGAACATGACGCTCCGACTGTCCAATGACCACTCTGCCCGACCCTATTTGGCGATTCTTGACCTAGAAATCCTGGAATGTTGACAGAATCCCACCTACTCGGCAGCCCAGTGTCGACCGATCTTGCTCGAAAATAACTTCTTGCCCGCCCGAACCAGTTCCAGACGTTGCCAACCTTTCCGAAGATGAAATAAATTCTGCTGCAGGACAACGCATTGGTTGATCCAGTCCAGCTCCGAGCCCACGCTCAGCACCTCCAGGTTGGGCGCAACCTGGATGAGAGGCCGTTGTTGGTACCATGCCAGGGCGCTGTCTGACTTGCGCATGGGGTCGTCGGGCGTTGGGTGTGAGTCGTGTGCACCATTTGTTATAGATCAGCCCAAATTCAATTTGATCTTTTCAGGAAATTTTCATTACGATTCGTCGTGGATAACCCAGCAGAGCAGCGTGTGGAATAATACATTACTCTTGCCTACTATTTCGTAGCGGACTGTGTGATTTTCCACCACGTCCTTCCTGCAAGCTTCCTAAGCAAAATGAAAAATAAAGGTGAGTAATCGTCCAAGTCAAGTAACATGCCTATATCTGAGGTTTTCAAATGGCAAACAGAAATAATGCTTGCATAAAATATTTTAGCAAACATGTCGGCGGATGGTCTGGTATTCTTTCGCATGACTGAGAAAAAGTCGGCTGGCGGTTAGACAACCTTCGAGGGCAGGGAGGCGCGAGATTTTCACAAAGGTAATTTTGAATGCTAGGGGAAGAGCTAAGAGTCAGAGGCAGAACGAACCCAAAGCGACAACATCTCTTCCGTTCAATAACTGTGTATAGGGTTGAGCAGAGAGCGGGACAGGAATGGGCCAATGACTTCCTGTTGCTTCGTGTCGCATCGCGATGGAGCTCCTCACTGCCGATTGCAGAAGGTTGGACTCGAGGCCGGCCACTGCGCCCAGCGAATGGACCAGACTAGCGAGATGACGGTTCAAGATGCCTCCGCTAATCAAACCTCGTTCCTGGTGAGTGATAATTTCGAGAATTTCATCACCCTGTTTGAACAAGCACTGTGTAGAATTACAAGTTCGAGTGGCGGCATTTATGGCTGTTCTGAAGGCCGAGTCTAACTTTCATCGTTGACATCTGTGATCTGGGGCCAATATTTTGCCCGGTGCTCTGATAACGCAATATCGCCAGCCACATCATAGCCACAGGTCGAGGAGAGTTGGTCGCGGCGGGCCACAAAGCAACGTGACCGTGTTGGCCTCCTATAAAGCGATCTCTTGATCTTAAATTCTTCCCTCCACCTTCTTCATATCCAGAACGACTTGGTCCAAGCCCCTTCAGAACGCCGGTTGCTCTTTCCACCTCCAACTTTGACCACCCACGACCGCTTTGAACCACCAAAGCATCACCAAAGCATCACCATGGATTTCAACTTCCTCGACTTCCCTCCTGTGGATCCGATTAGGACGTCTGAAGGACTCAGCCAGACCAACTATCAACCACCAGCATATTCCAATGCGGCCTACCCACATAACGCTGCTGGCAGCAGCTCCCTGGCGGGCTTTGCAGGGGCCACCAGGGGTATAACGCAGCAACCGCCAACCAGCTATACAGAAGAAGTACCTCTGCCTCTGCCTGGCCCTTTGGAGCCACACATTCCTGCAACATGCACCACAACATCTTCTAACTCTCACTCTAAAGTGAAGGTAGACATGGGGCGAATACTGGTAAGCTTTACGCCTTTGCGATCCATGGAATTCATGAATTGACCAAAGACCGAAACTTCAATAGAAGGTCTTTCGCCTGCAACCTGCCATCGAGCAATTATCTCGTATCTTCGATGATCGCCAGGTCGCGCTCGCGGCTGCAATGCTTGTGTGTAGCTAACACGCTCAAGTCCGTTGAAATTGCTGATGTTTGGAGTAGCATTTGAAGTTCGGTCTCTCAGTGCGAGGCGTCCGATTACCGACCGTGATTTACAGTGATCGCGCACGATTGAAACCAGGGAGCGTTCATATCCCGCCAGCCTCCTTGCGTGTGTTGTCCATACTCTGTGCTCAGGACCCATTCCCTGGATTCGCCACGATAACAACAATGCATGGCAGAAGAGTTTCCAACAATGTCTTCCTGACCCCGGAAGGCGTCATGTATGCCCGACGCTTAATCTTA
Organism: Agrocybe chaxingu; assembly: GCA_027627235.1. Taxonomy (NCBI): domain Eukaryota; kingdom Fungi; phylum Basidiomycota; class Agaricomycetes; order Agaricales; family Agrocybaceae; genus Agrocybe; species Agrocybe chaxingu. The sequence goes on along the minus strand of JANKHO010000297.1, from coordinate 17,586 downwards.
AAGCTGAACGAGGTGCGTCGATCATAGCTGTCCAGACCCTCTTAGTTCTAACTCTCACTCTCAATCAAAGACCCAGAGCGAGCTACGTCACAGGGATCCTGCTGCCGTTGAACGCGGCACTGCTGCCCTCCAGCGTTATATGGACCACTGCCAGCTTGTGGTTGGCGCTGGTTCAGCAGCCAACCAACAGCCTCTTAGTGCTGCTGGGACACTCCCAGTGCCGTGGAAATTGGCCAGCCTCCGGCAAAGCCATCCTGAGGCGGGGTGCCTTTCTCTGCCTGCTGAACATTCAGTTGCTGGGCCTGTTGTTTGTGAGGCTTCTGCTCAACAGAGTCAAGGAGATTGCAAGACGTCCTACGAGGGACAAATTTGGGGGGATAGTGGTGCCAGGGATCCAGGCGCTGTGCACCAGCATTGGGCCTCCACGCCCGCTAATCCCTTCTCAGGTAACCCTCCTTTGTATATCACCTCTCAGGCGGTGCCGTGGTCGACTCGAGACAGCGAAGAGAACTGGAGCCCCGGCACTGCCATGAACACAACCTGCAGCAGGTACATCGGCGAGAGCCCTCAACTAAGCTACGCATCTTCCCTTGCTGGGGCACTTGACGATAGCAACGCTCAAGCCAGTCAAGAACAGCTTGTTGCTGGTGCCACCGACAGTGGGGAGTCATCCAACGGAGCCAGCTGGTGCCCACCGTCCGCCACTATGAACGACGAAGTTCGCAATAGTCCATACGGTGACACCGGCTGTGCAAATGTGACGAACTTCAGCAGCGCTGGCAAACACGAAAGTTTCCTGGCAATGCTGTACGCAGACGACATTCCGGACATACGACCTGCAGTTAGTCAAGCGGCATCCCAAGGTTATGGAAACTTCCAGTTCTTTTGAATCCTCGGTCTGGAAATTGAGGAGGTGATCCTTACTTATCCTGATACTCTCGAAGATTTCCGTGTGCTGTGCCTCGTGTTGTACGTACTACTACCAGTCAAATTCTACTGCCATACTTCGAGGCATCTGGTCTCTGAATTCAACGTGTGGTATTGGCAATAAGGGCTCCGGGCTTTGTGCTCATGCCCCTGGTTTATATGTGCCATTCCTACTGAGTCTTTCCTTTTATCTCAGGAGATCTGAGGCATTGGAGACCAACATATACGTGGTTATCCGTCCAGGTTGGCCGCCCCTCTAGATGTTCCGATGGAAATATCGCTGACTACCCTTTTCTTCCGTGCCCTGGAGTTATCATAGACTGATTCACCAAGAAAAATACCTAGCAAAGGTGCCATTTCTATTCAACCTTTACAAAATATCCCGCACGAAGCCCAGAACGCCTAACGAGGAAGCTATCAACTCCAACACTCTCCGACTCTCCTTCTGTTGCACTTCCCTCAATTCCTCCAAGTCCGATAGCATCTCAGGATTCGCCAGCAAGACATCGGCATGTATCCGCAGGAAAACGTTCTGCATCGCTTGAACAGCCTCAAAGTCTCGGTGAGATTGCAGCCGTTGTGTCAGGGCGTTGATGAAAAGGGAGAGGCTGTCGAGGGTCACCAGTGACCGGATTTCGAGATCGAGCGCAGCAGGCGATAGCATTTTGGCGTAGTTGAAAAAGGAGGCATCTATGAGGCGCATCAGTCGAAATAAATAGCCAACAGTACATTGGACCCACAGTTCCCGTCCTTTTCTTCAGCTGCAAGCTTTTGGCAAAAGGCACTCTCATTGCCGTTCATGGCAATGGTCAACCTTCTGCCTGATTTCTTTCTCTCTTTTGCTGGCTCCTGAATCGGTGGCGCAAAGCGAGTTTCAACACCTGGTAGTGTAGGCAAGAAGAATGGTGCTTTCTCTGGTGCCTTTGGTGGTTCTTTCGGCTTATTCCTTTGCTAAAAAATATCTTTGAGCCCTTGCACTGATGCTCCCCAGGAAGACACACCTGAATGACTTCGAGATTGAGGAGCGTCTGCCAACGCGACCGAGGCAGAAGGGTCAGAGTGATGAGCTCTTCATCCAATTGAGGGGGTGTCGAGAAGACGTCAACGGGTGTTTCTGAAACTTGCAAAGACGACAAAGCTTCAAGAACTATTATTAGTAAGCGTCAATGAAAAGTTGACTATAAAGTGGCCCATCGACTGGCCTTCATCTTCAGCATCACCCTGCATTGAGGGTAACGAAACATCAAAGATATCGTTCGGGTTGACGCCTTGGAAGGCAACATCGATGTATTGAGCACGATTAGCCCTAGAGGAAAGTTGGTCTACCGCCATGGTTGCTATCTATGATCAGATAAAGACGTACCATAAGAAAACGCCAACGCTATCGACGTGCGATGTGGCCAGGAAATCATTCGTTGGAGAAAAGGATATGCTTGTGGCGACACTGGACGTTCGAAACGCGTCGATGAGACGACCAGTTGGGACATCAAATGTACGGACGACAGAATCTAATGATGTCGCAACGATCCATCTTGAATCAGGTGAAAATGCCTAAAGAAACATTCAGCCATGCTTCGTCGAGAATGTGCGTAGGAAACTTACGATATCAAGGATACGTCCGTGAAATCCAGACAGTTCTCTGACTACCCTCCTTGTCTCAATATCAATGACACGGACCACCATATCATCACAGACAACGGCTAGAAGACCATTGTCGCGATGTAGTAATATCGATGCTGCTGTTGAGGGCAACACCACGGTGTGTTCTAAATTTGTGGTTTGAAAGTCAAAAAACTGACCGAAGATAAACATCAGTAAATGACTGTTGACTTGAAAGGCTTACGAACATTTATTGTCCCATCTAGCGTGCTAGCAATGACAACTCTGTTCAGCGAGTCGGTGACTAGCCCACTTATGGTCCTATCCTTTCGCTTGACAGCACCATAGTAAAACCGGGACGCAATTTCGGTTGGGCATGACCCTAGGGTGAAGCTTTTCCGTTTGATCCCTGATTGCATATTCCACATGTGTATTTGACCTGCTGAAGAGCCAACAATGGCGAAATTGCCGCATGCCGATATACATACAACCTATGAAGATAAAACAGATCAAACCCCTACAGTGGAATCAACAAAAGAAGAAAGCACCTTTGCAGTTCCAACGATGCCACGTTCTTTTCCCTTCGCCTTTGGATCATCAGACATGCCGAAATTATACTTTCCTAATCGTTTTCCAAGCATTGTCCAGGTGCGGGCAAAGGTTTCGTCAGCATGAGCGGTTACAATATCGTCCCAATCTTTTGAGCGGGTCGTAGAGTAGGAGAGAGAAGTTATCGGTGGGAATTTGAGAGAGGCAAGAGGGATGGACAGCGATGTCGCCTTTTTCAGCAAAGACCCTGATGATTTCTAGCGTTAGTTCATGGTTCCATAGGAAGAAATAAGGCAGCATGCCTTGAGAGAGTTCGAAGGACCGTGAATCGCGAACGACTGAGGTACAGCGGAGGCTACGATCTCTCGAAGCAGTCAGAAGCTGTTTGCCGTCATCACCATAATACCTAATGATGTGTGGCGGAGACTGATGTCCCGAGCGGAACTTTAGAAGACGTGGAGGAGCTGTAGGAGAATCGAAAAGCCATTGCTATACACGAATTAGACAGCATGGAAGATGTGGGGGAAGTCGACCATACCTTGACGCTATTATCTTCGCCCGACGTAATGAGAACTGGTTGACCAGGAACCCATTCAACTGCGGTGATAGCTGCGTCGTGGGCGCCACGAATCATGTGCAGCAGTCGTCCGCCTGCATTCAAATCCCACAAAGCGATGTGCCCCGACGAAGACGCTGAAGCGAGGATTGGTTGTCCATCTGTTCGAAAACCGAGAGCTCTGATCCCACCACCTTCCATAAAAAAGCGCATGAGACGTTCATCTGCCCGGATATCGTAGACGGATATTTCTCCGGACGTGAAGCCAATACCAACGACGTCAATGGCGGGCGACTGCACGAGGGCTGTTATCGCACTTCCGTGGTCGTTGGACGCATTTGAGCTTGGTGACGATGCCAAGGAACTTGAGCTAAACTTGTGAATACATGATCTAAAAGGACAAGGTAAAGTGAGTGTTCTGGGCATGAAGGCAGAATCACATACTTTGTTTTGGTGTTCCACAGCTGCAGAGTTCCTTGGGTGCTGGCTACGACCACTTTGTTCAGGTATGTTGCAGGGTGGAGGACAGACGTTGCAGTAAAATCGGGATCAAATGAGATATTCGATTCTAGCTCTGCAGGCGTCGATGTCGGCGAAGAGTAACAAGAGATTATTTTAGAATGCTGACCTCCGTTGGACGTATTCCACACTAACATATGATCCCCTTTTTCTGTCAAAGCGAGTAACTGTGACCCAAAGATGGCGATGAATGACAAGGTTGTTTCAAGAGGGTTGGCGACACGAGAAACCTGAAGACAATCATGAGACCTTGGTCGAAGATATGAGAGAACGACGTACTTCTTTTCCGCGTATATGTTTGATAACAAGTATTCCTGAAGCAATCCAGATGGCATCCCCATCCATTGCCATACATGATATTTGGTCCGGAGTATCAGGCCCTATTTTCTTGTGTGTAAAATACGTCCAAGGTTCACAATTGATTTAGCCGACATACATACCGACAAAGAGAAGCCCCATCTTCTCTCCTTCCCATAGCGCCCATGCACGCCCTAGGCAAGTGAGAAGATGAAGTCTTGGGCCATCTGTTGAGCCCTTGTAGGATCGCGTTTGAAGGACGAAAGGTACGTGGTTAGTGATTAATCCGAGCGCTCTGAACGGGACGAAAAGACGAGGTTGTCTTTGGTTTGTTTGAGATACATTGGTAGAAATATCTTGTCGGAGCCGTTTTCGAGGAGGAGCAGGCTGCTGCTCCTCATTTGACAGGACAGAAGCCGCCATATTTCGATATACCGGCGTTATGGGGAAAATATCGAGCCGGAGGTGAGCACAAGAACGAGGACTTGCCAGTGGAAGATTCAAAATTTCGGTCATGCACGTGATGGCAGGTACGCTCCGGACCGTCGTGTTGCACTGTTGCTCATCGATCATCTTTCACTCTCTGGTCCTGACGGTCACCAACTTTCCTCAGTCTCACACGAGCCTAGTCTCAACCGCCTAATATATCTGCTGGATAACATGGAGAATGACAAAATCCCCCTTCCAACACCTGAGGTCTTGCCTGCCGCGTCACCCTTCGCTCCGCAAACATTAGTTGTCGCGTCCTTGGTCACATCGATATTTTTGATACTCAGTGCGTCAGATCGTTCGTACATGTTTACGTCGCTTCACATACACTCTAGTTATATTTCTGCTCAACAGAAAGAGATCCTCCTCTAAAGGAACGGCGTTCCTGCTCGTTGGTCCTTCTGATGCTGGCAAGACTGCTATCCTCTCACAGGCTCGCGCGGCGATTCTTAATTCAATAGCAATATTCTGACTGTCTTCATCAGCTGTCGTTTAAGCAGATGCTTCCAACACAAACGTCAATGCAAACAAATTTCGCGACCGTTGTGCTATCGTCCAAAAAGACAGTACCTCTGATTGATATTCCTGGGCACCCCAGGTTGAGGGGCCAATTTGTCGAGCAAATGCCCAGTACCAAAGCTGTTGGCTTCGTTGTGGATGCAAGTACAATATCTCGCAATGCTTCAGTAGTTGCAGAGTGAGCAATTTTATTTGCATGCGTCCTGCAATCACCTCATCCTGCTTTGACAGACATCTTCATCATATCCTTCACGTCTTAACCTCGCTCCCGCCTTCCCAACAGCAGCCTGCTCTATTAATTCTTGCTCATAAATGTGACCTTCTCAAGACGTCTTCCGCCACCCCGAATTCGAATCCGAGTGCGGCCGCTATCAACAGGGTGAAAACCATTCTGGAACGAGAGCTGGAGAAGAGGCGAGTTTCTCAGACTGGTGGGGTTAATATTGAAGGTCTTGGAGAAGAGGGCGAAGCGACTGAGATGGGTGGGCTCAATTGTGGAGAGAAGGAGGGCTCTACGTTCAGATTCGACGAATGGGAAGGAGGAGAGATCTCGTTCTTGGGCACATCTGTGATGTCAAATGCGTCTCAACCCAATGAGAAGAATGAAGGTGATTCCGCGCTCGAATCACTATGGGAGTGGATGGAGGAGAATCTGTAGTTCGCTCATGTATTATTCTTGTGCCATTCATCGGCATTTTGCGTGTGCTGTCCGGTACAATGTTCACCAAGCACAACCAAATACTGAGCCTATAAAGCGACAAATTTTTGTCGATGTTTCTTTGTCGCAGCCTTTTAGACAGTGCCCAAGCTATGTGCTTTCTACATCGCTTGAGGCGATTGGGTCGAGCGTAGAAGAATGTTTGCAGGGAATAAGAACTTGCTTCACCTTTGCTGTGGTGTTGTGAGTGTCAGACCCGTCCTACATCCCTCGTGTAATTTCAATGCCGTTGCAATTGAGCTGTCTTCTTACTCCCGCCCAATATTCCAACGCATCTCTTCCGCTCCACTTTCTCTTCTATCGTGAACTTTTGGAGATCTGCCTCTTATCTTGTTTTGAAAAATTTAGCCTCGTCTGGATCTGTCGGGGCTGCGTGACGTATGTTCAATGGTCACGGCGTGTTACTGACGGCCAAGGACACGGCGCTCACGGCTCCACGTCTGCACTTAACGTCAACGGTTCGTGTTGCACCGTGATAACTGGTCTCTTTCCTTCCTCCTTCTCGAGTTCGATAAACGAACCTTGCTGAAATCATGTTCATCATTAACTGGTTCTGGGATGTTCTCGCACAGCTTGGTACGCTGCGTTGCTCGACGATTTAGGCATATTCACTCATGTCAAATGCAGGCCTGTTGCACAAGAACGCCAAAATTCTCTTCCTTGGTCTTGACAATGCTGGCAAGACGGTGCGTTGCGATGCTCTTTTACTCTGGCTTGTGAAGCTCACGGAAAATTAGACATTGCTGCACATGCTCAAGAATGACAGGCTTGCCACGCTGCAGCCCACTCTTCACCCAAGTGCGCAGCCCCCTCATACAATCTCTTTCGAGGAATGACCTGTCTTTCGCTGTAGCTTCGGAGGAGCTGGCAATTGGAAATGTGAAATTCACCACGTATGACTTGGGTGGACATCAGCAGGGTATGTCCATGTTCGAAATAGCGTGCTTCCCCTGCCATAATGACTGATGCTACTTAGCCCGCCGCCTGTGGCGCGACTACTTCCCTGAGGTTGACGGTATCGTCTTCCTCGTCGATAGCGCTGACTTCGAGCGTTTTTCTGAGTCAAAAGCTGAGCTCGATGCTCTTCTTTCCATTGAGGAGCTCTCGAAGGTTCCCTTCCTCGTTCTCGGGAACAAGATTGACGCCCCTGGTGCTGTCAGCGAAGAGGAGCTTAGACACCACCTTGGTCTGTACCAAACCACAGGCAAGGTGCGTAGCCATTGCATTTGACGGAACTATGCTGACACTACAGCCTCTTTAGGGCAAGGTGCCTCTCAGCGATATCCGACCTATCGAGATCTTCATGTGCTCGGTCGTTCAACGTCAAGGGTACGGAGAAGGTAGGACTTTTGCTCGTGTTCTAGGCGTGCTCATGCTGACTCTTTTACATTTACTAGGTTTCCGCTGGATCTCGCAATACGTAAGCTGTGTTACACCTCTCGCCCGTTCTCCCTTTCTCATAGGAATGCCTTCTAGATTTGAGTACTTCTCGTGAATGCCATTGCTCTAGAATTTTAGTACCGTCGTTTATTGCGTGATTCTTTCTTCTGTTGGACCACTGCTTTTTGCGTGAGTAGTAGTAGCTTTTCTTGCAATCTACGTAATTATGCTCCCGTTCGGTTTTTGAGGAAGTTGAGTCGCTGGGTCTCAATGGATTGAACGCACACTAAGGGTGGTTTCTGGCTGTACGGGCGGGGGTGTCTTATCCAAGTAATGGCCTTGAGAAATTTGGGAATATGGAGAAAGTGTATACTCAAATAAAGAACGAGAAATCGAACTATGGTGTCGCGACTGAATTTATGTGCGTTCCCAGGCATGCCATCTCTTTCTTCCCTCACTCCACCGTCTTTCCGCAATGTGCTCCTGTTGTCGACCGTCATAAGAGTTGTCCTCGTTCTCTACAGCGAGTGGCATGATGCTCGCTCTGTCGTGAAATACACTGACGTCGATTATCGCGTCTTTACGGACGCGGCTGCGTTCATCCTCCTGCCCGGACCAGGAACAACGAACCGCGCTCAAGGACCAGTTAAGAGCCTACTTAGGCACATGTTAAGTGTCGGAAAGTGCGTAACATTTCAATCCTGTTCCGTAGGTCTCTTGCGTCTGACCTTCCGGCTCTTTTTACAGTCCATACACAAGGGAGACCTATCGATACACCCCGCTGCTCGCGCTCCTCCTTACTCCTAATGGCTGGCTACACCCCTCGTTCGGAAAATACCTTTTTGCGCTATGCGACATCTTGAACGGCATCCTCATTTACCAGCTGCTCAAAACCGAGATCCTGCCCGAACACGGGTCTGAGAAATCCATTGACGCTACAAAACAGCCCTCAAGTGAAGAAGGATTGTCATGTTCAACAGAACACTTTGCCACTCTCTGTGCTGCAGCCCATCTTCTCAATCCCCTCGTCTTCTCCATATCCACGCGTGGTTCCTCCGAATCCGTTCTCTCGTCGTTCGTCCTCGCTACACTCTATGCCTCACTGAAAGGACGTTGGGATTTGGCCGCTATTTTCCTTGGGCTGAGCACACATTGGAAGATATACCCTATTATTTACGGTGCTGGGTGCTTGGGAGTGGTGGGTGGCTCTGGTCATAAAGCGAGGGGTTTGGGAAATTATTTGCAGACAATTGTGAATAAGAAGACGATTCGCTTCACCGTGATCAGTGCTGGCACTTTTTTGCTTCTTGGTTCTGTATGTTATGCCATGTGCGTCTTCTTTGCTATTATCACTCTCAAGAGTTTTTTGCTAATAATTATTGACTCCCAGCTGGGGATACCCCTTCCTCTACGAATCCTATCTCTATCATCTCCATAGGCTTGACCACCGTCATAATTTTTCGCCATACTTCTACCAAACATACCTTACCTATCCCTCTCTTTCCGGACCCTCCTCCGATGTGCCGTCGCCTGCGAGTCAAATTTTAAGGTCTCCACTAACGAGCTTCGTGCCACAGATGGGATTGGCTCTTGGGCTTGGGCTTCTATTTGGACGTAGGAAGGAAGACCTAGTGTTCACTTGGTTTGTGCAAACGGTTGTCTTCGTTGTCTTCAACAAGGTCTGCACCTCACAGGCAAGTTCAGCTAGTCTTCGCATATGTCGTCTCTTTTAACTGCGTCCTCGCAACAGTATTTCCTTTGGTACCTCCTCCTGTTACCTCTCCTGATTCCAAAACTATCTTTTTCGAGGCGGGAAGCCATCAGCTATGTGGCCGTCTGGGTGGGCACCCAGGCACTATGGCTGAGTGAGGCGTACAAACTAGAGTTTTTGGCCCAGAATGTGTTCTTCGGGTTGTGGGTTAGAGGCTTGGTATACGTTGTTGGAAACTGCTGGGTTCTAGCGGGTGTCATGCATGCGTATGCAAATACGCCGACAAAGCGTCTGAGCAGTAGTAGGTCGTGATGCCTTACCCTATTCTACATGCAATAGTGATATCCACAAAATTAGCATCGTAAATACTCGACAAATAGAGAGCGAATTTCTGAAATCGAAGTAGGAGGTTCATTCTAGATCCGATAAATCCATGTCACTTTCGGGATCCTCGTAGCATTCAGAATTCCTTGCGTGTAGCTTACTCGATTGCTCATGAGACAATGGGGGTAGGACAGGAGGTGGTAGCGGCGAGGGTGAGGGTGAAGGAGGCAGTGGTGGCGGCTCATCAGGTGGTGGTGGTGGTTGAAAGCGATAGAAGTCGGGAGAAAACTGATGTAGGTACGTCTCAGAGCTGTTGAAGGTGGTATTATCCCAAGTTTCGTGTGGTTCATCAGACGTCGGAGGGCCATACAGGACAAGATGCTGAGAAGAAAAATAACTGGCAGGGTAATTAGCCCAGCGAACGGGTGATGAAGATGAAGAGGCTTCTGCCGTTGTTCGACATTCTTCAACGCCAGCCCTGGCACTCCCTTTACCAGAGTGTAAAGAAAGCATCTCTGACGTTTCATCCTCGCCATGAATTTGGAAGGAAATTTCGACATCTTCCTCCCCTGCAAGTCTGTCGTATTCGTTCAGGATACGAGCTCTTACACGCTCTTGCGGGTCACTCTCGCTGACCCAACCGGGTGGGTATCCCCATGCCGAAATATTTTTCAAGAGCTCGTCATTGCCGAAAGCTAGCGCATCTTGAAGGAGTTCTCCCTTAATGGCGCCAGGTTGGAACTCCTCAAGCCAATCCAAACGCTGCTGGCGCCAGGCTTCGACGATGTGGACCCTCTTCCAGTTGCGAAGACCTTGAATTCCTTGGTAAAATTGATAGTATTGGCGAGATAGTGATATAAGTTCCCGGTTGGAACGAAGAGGACAGTCCGGGACTTTGTGATCTGCTTCGCCGCAGTTAAAGCATCTTGAAATTTCGGAAATTTTTTTGTCCTCGTCTGAATTTGCTGCCTCGTCATCGTCATCGTTGTCGCCCAGAATCGCTTCGTCTACACGGTGATAAATTCCGGATGGCTCCCAACCAGGAATCGGATCAGGGGTGGAGTGAAGGAAAATTGGCAGGACTAGCTCTGGAAATTTTCTGTCGACGTTGCTTCCTGCTCCTGGGCTCGTTGCTCCTCCCATTCCTGAAGGGCCTGGTCCACCGTGCTCTCGTCCCAACGACCTTTGGCAATCTCCTTCCCCTCGAGATGTAGAGCGGGGATCCAGTACACATACTTCTTTTTCCACACTTCTTGCCCTTTGTCCTGGATATTGATGGTATCCAGCTCGAATGGTCTCTAAAGTATGGTGAGCAATGGAACTATACCTTATTCGGCACGTCTACGTACCGATTGGCGTACTTTGGCCAATGCAACCTTCGCCGTCTGCAGTAGGCATTGTCAGAATTCTGCGTGAGCTGTACGCTTAGAGCCCTTACATCGCAGAGAGAGCAGTTTGGACCAGAGAAGAGGACGAGACGAGGAAGACGCCCACCAACAGCGCGAGCAGCCATGACGCGGTTCGGATGATTCGGTTCAAGCCCCGCTGCCCGAGTTGGAAATAACTCGGTCACGTGGGTTTGATGATCGACCCTGACCCCTGTTGGTTGACGGCGGCTGTAGTTTTGAACTTCATTCATCTTTTCTTCCGTTGCCCTTCCTCTGGGATTTCGTCCAAGGCCTCCGCAGGTCAATGTCGAGCAATGGCTCTTCCAGATCCGTCGTGGAGAGTCAAGAGTGCGTGAACCATCCGAACTTTGTATCCCGGACGTCCTCCTGATGCCGGTTTTTCAATCCGTAGCGCGGCCATGTCCTTTTTATCAACAAGGCCGTTGCATGTTTGCTGAATCTTGCAATTTTCTTCATACTGTTTCAGTTGTTCATGCTCCGGGGGTCGTTTCACACAAACCAGCATCAGGCAGTATCACAGAGGCAGGACCCAGCACCCCTCACGTTCCTCCACGCGTTGTCATAGACTCCCCAAAATCCATTCGTTCTCCGCCTCGTTCTCCACGAACAACAAGTCTGCTGCTTGCCTTGAGGGATGCCATTGGCGACCTAGATGAAGAAGAGGACGGGGAAGAGAGGCCAGATCTTCAGGACTCTGCAATCTCTTCGCGCAGCCCACCGAACCCTTGGTCCGAATCCCTGCCAACCCTTGTGAACAGCGAAGGTTTCGGTCAATACTCCCAAGCTGAAGATGATTCCTTCGAAGAAGAAGCGGTCTACCCCGATGAGGAATACGACGCAAATTGGACAGCAATCTCGGATTATGACGATGAACACGACGACGTGCATACCCAGCATCAAGAGGCTCTTGACCAGGTCAACACTCTCCTCCGCTCTGAACAACAGCCACCCGAAGAAGGAGAACCAACCCCAATATCTACTCTGCCTATGAATGAGGAACCGGAGGATTCAATCGAGAACTCGAGACAGAATAGAGAGTCAATAGCCTCCATAGCTACTTCTGCTTCAGGTTTGTTATCTCCAATTGAACTCTCCACACTCAATCTCGGACCACTAGATCTCGGAAGCCGTTCAACACGGGAATCCTCGTTCGATTCCGGCTATGCTGAACATTGGAAACCACCAGCTCCCATGCCCTCATCCCCACCTAGGAGCCCGTCCATAAATTCGACGTTTGAGCTTCTGTCATCGCCTTTTGGGGCTCATTCCCACCGAATTCTTTCGCCTCGACTGGGCGTATTCATGCCCCGACAGCATGTTTCTCCGACGAGGACGATTTCCCCCGCCATTCAGGAGGGGGCCGAGCCCCAAGACCTTGGTCTCGACTCTCCTCAGGAATATCATGCTGCCCATGATAATACCCGAGAACCACATCCTGCCCCCATCGATGACGTTGGAAGTAAACAGGGCGGCGCCTTAGAGGAACAGAGGCCGAAAGAAGTCGCCGACGAGTCAGCACAATCCGATGTGAGTTCGTCAGATGAAGAAGATTGGTTTGAACATCAATCCTTTGGCCATACTTCAATATGGAACGGTGAAAATCCGACAGCCGTCTTTGTTGGCATGTCCCAGGTTGCTCCTGCGGAGTCGAGTGACGTCTTGCTAGACTCGCCGAATTCAACTCTTCCCCTCCTGGATGAAGTAAACGCTGCGATCAGCCGATTAAGCAGTTCGCCTGTCCATTTCTTGACTTCAAACGAGCCGCAATTTTCCAACGACGAGCCTGTTGCGGACTCTTCCACAGTGGCAGGCGACACTACAGCAGGATCCACCGAGACTGAAAGTGAAGGCTTCTCCTTGTCCGACTTCCCTCCTGTACCCACTACCCATCACACACCCCCAGTCTCGCCTGATCCAGAAGACACCGCTTTTTTGGCTTACCTTAGAAGCCCTGAAGCTGTCGTAGGACCTGAAAATGACACTCTCAACTCGCTTTACGACATTTATTCAGGAATTGCATCTCCTGCAGATATTATCGCCGACTCCATGCGCAATGCCCACCTTAGCCCACCTCCAGCGGAGCCTACTCCTTTGTCCAATACTTCTACGCCTGCCAGCTCTCTGAGAGAGCGTGTGTTTACCCCGCCGCCTCCTGCCCGCAAGCGGTCTGGCACCATTACGGCAGATCCCCCTACCTCCTTGCCTTCACCAATTACCTCTCTCGATTCTATGTCAATGGGACGTGCCTCTCCCTTTTCTCAGGCAGACTTTAAATCCTCTCCTGATGGAAGCGCAAGCCACAGTGCTCCTGCCCAAGAAGTGGAAGTCTCGAGGAAGATTCCTTTCGGTTTCAGGAATTCAATTTCTCTGGTAACGCCCGGTATTCCTCTCTAGTCACTTATCTGCTCATTCCTTGTAGGGGCGAACCAACCGATCCTCGATCATGACAAGTCGGAATGGGGCTAGATCTATTCCCCCTTCTCCTCTAGAAAATGAAATTCCGACTACGGATATGACTGTGTCCGAGCCTGGCCCATTGTCCACGAGCCCCGCGCCCGCTTCTGAGTCTGCTCCAGCTCCCAAAGGCTTGAAGCCTCTTCGACTTGTACGTCCAGCTATTCGTTCGTAGGCCTCTCGTCCTTATCGTCTCTTTAGTCTGCTTTCTTTCATGCTGATTCGAATTCACGATCTACGCCCCATTCACGCATGTCTACTACGTCTGTCAATAGCTTTTGCCAATCTGGTAAGCGGTTCTCTAACGCTATCGTAATCTTGCTGACGGCCGCACAGGGAATACTAATCGCATCTCTCTTTCATCTCCAAGTGTATCATCTAATGGCTCATTATCTCACCATCGTCTGGTACGTTACTTTGACTACAATCCAAGCTTAATCCTTCTTATGATATAACCATGGCCTACAGCTCTCATCTACGCGCTCTTCAGCCATACCCTTGCATCTTCATACTTCTTTATCAACTTCGGACACTCGCTCTCCCCCTTCGCCCTCTTCACCTACATTCCTTTCAAATCGCACCTCCTTCGATGGACCACGCACGGCGCCGTTGACGTCATGGCGGAACTCGATGAATTACTCTCGCCCATCAAGTCGTTTGTCAGAACCGCTTCATCACCTCGATGAAGATGATGAAGATGATACCACTGGCCAATACCGCCGCGATCCTTACGACGAAACTATTTGCAGACCGGTCTCTCAAGTGCCCTATACGGCTCCTGTGAGCAGAGCTCTTTCGCCTCTCCATCATCATGCTATTGCAACCCCTCGTCCCACCCTTATGTTTGCTATTGCAAGTGATAATGTGGAACAAGTACGCGAAGTGCTGGAAAGTGGTGATGCTGGCCCCAATGAGGCTGTTGGCCCGCTTTCGGCGTTGGAGTTCACGTTGACGAATGACAAACTTTCTAACAAATTAGAAATTGTTAAGACTCTGCTGGCGTACGGTGCCGACCCCACCGTTGCTACGAACAAGAAGGTGCCCGCCCCGTCAGGGCAAATCGAATCGGAGGAGGACGGGTTTTCTCAAGAGGAACCCCCAGTCCCACCCACACGATCTTTGATGGACGAAATGGATCCAGCAACCAGGTAATCAGCTGCGCATGAACTGCATCAAGAAACTGACCCAGCCGTCTTACCTTCCTTAGGTACTATGTCGAGCGAGCCGATGCCGTCCATACTCGCAGGACTTCTGCGCTTATTCATCGTTCCTTCTTCCGGCCACTGACACGCGTTCGCTATGAGCTCGTTGGGCAAGACCGAGCACTCGAGCAGCTTTTCAGAGTCCTATCGATGCATTCCCGACAGCTAGCGTTGGCGCCGATGGTTGTTATGCTGTGCGGTAAGCTAATCCCGGACCCGGAACCAAGATTGTATTTGACGAACGTCGTTTGACAGGACCGAGTGGACACGGAAAGAGTCTGCTTGCTCGGAAGTGTAAGAAACAGACGTCACTGTGGACTTTATAGGCTAATTACTATTTCGTTCTCGCATTCAGTTGGCTCGTTGCTCGATGTTCCAACGCACACGGTGAATATGACAACCTTGAAGTCAACACACGACCTGTGGCAGTCGTACTCCATGAGCCCATACGAGGTGGTGCCAAATAATTTTATCATGGATGTCATTGCTGATCCAAGTGTCAGACACCAACGACGTGTACCCTGGCTGAGTTCCTCATCAATAACGAAGGCAAGCGATGCGTAGTCGTCCTGGATGTCAGTACTTGAGTATACATTTCCCTCGTTAACCTCGATTGAAACGGTGTCCTCTTAACAGGAAATTGAGAAAACAGTGGACCAGAAAGCCCTGTTCTCTCTTCTCATGCCCTGGGAGCTAGGCAGATGTGCCTTTGAAGCCAGTAGCCGTCATATTGATGTCAGAAACGTCATCTGGTTGGGAACGTCGAACATCGGCCACGATCTAGTGTTTGAGCATCGGGAATCTCGGAAGAATCCCGAGGACCTCATGTCAAGGGAAGAATATGTGGAACTCATGGCTCTTCTTCGTCCCAGAGTTTCGGAAAAGCTTGGTGTAAGAATCCTGTCGCACCTTCGCATGCTAACAGCCACTCATCGTTAATCCTTTCACAGGCTTCCGTCATGTCAAGGATTACCACGGTCCTGCCATTCGTTCCTTTTACGTTGGAGGAAAAGAGGGCCATCTGCTCTGAGGCTTTGTGTACCCTCGGCGGAGACGCCGCACGGACATTATCTTCGTCGATTGTGGATACGGTGATCAACGCTGCTTTGGCGGACTACTGTGCTGTTGAAGGTGCTAGGTCACTGTATAGAGCGATATCAAATCAGTTGGTCGATATCATTTGATGCATCATTCCTTCATCTATTAGCTTGTCGCATATAGTATATAGTCTAGTTTGTTATGAGGAAACCACACATTGTCTAGAAAGTACACCCCGGCGTGCGTTTCAGCATATGACCGATCTTTGCTATCGAATACAGTAGAACGGGGCGCGCTTGAGTCGCTTGAGGATGTGTAACGACCTTATATATAGTCTCTCAAAAATGAGACATCCCGTCGCGACGAACTGCCATCGACGTTTATCTATACCACCCGAAGAGCAAAGCTTGACCTATTTTTGGTCAGCAGAAGTGGCAGACGTTCGAAATGAGTTGGACGTATCATTTTCTGGACTACACCCTGAGTAAAAGTGAAGGACTCATTTGTACAGCCAATCTGATTCCATCTCTCCGTTGGTATGTATAATCTCGGGTTTGCGACATCGAGCCCTCGTCCGTCCACATTCTTCCCCACTCGTAGTCCTACCCAATCATTAAAGGGAGTGAGGTAGTCTTCGTATCGCAGGGATTCAAAGGCATATCTCGCAAGGTCATTCGACTACCCCTTCCAGTCGTTTCTGTCTCTTCGTCGCCCTCTTCCTTGACCGTCTTCCTTCCTCTCGTCTTTGTCGACGCCTTTCAGGCACATTTCCGTGATCTTCAGGACCGAGGCGTTTCCATTCCTTTCATCAATCGTATGATCGACCAGAGGACGACGTTGCACCGCATGGTTCGAGTCAAACAAGCCCGTGCACCTGCGCCTACGCCTTTGACCCTGGATTTCCGAACGGTCACTGCAATGCAGATCCAGACGGAGACCATCGTACTGCAGCCTTCAAGTGCAAGTGCAAGAGCAGACGCATCCTTCATGATACCTAAGACCACACTGGTCCTGGCAATCGTTATCGCCTGCCTGTCCCTCGCACTGATTCTGCGTGAGTTCCCATCGCTGTTCCACTTAACGTACAAGGCGACTGACCGAAGCTTCTGTTGGCGATGTAGTGATCGTCATCGTCCTGTATCGCCGACATCACCAGCGGAAGAACAAACAGACGACTCCATCTCGGTCTAACGCATTCGATTCCGATTCATTCGTTGAGAAGAGGAGATCGTTGGACAAGGAGCGGTTTGGAAGCGACCAGACGCCCAGCCTGCAATCTCCGAATACGCCTTCGACGGCATCTTCACGGACTCCTATCGTTGGATGGCAAACCCCAAATAGCGCAGTACCTCTTCGAGTGACCAACGACGAAGGATCCGAAAGCGAATACGAAGAAGACAGAGATCCTTCGCGACGATATACAGCGGACACCATCGAAGGTGCCTATTCAAGCCAACCTATCAGGCTGACCGAATTTGCCGCGAAAGAGAAGGCAAAGAGAAAGGAAAACGAGAAGGCCAGCGCTTCCGGCTCCGTGGCTCAGCCTTCCGTTGCAGGGCTCAAGTTGAAGACCAATTTCAAATCCAAGTCGCGCCCGTCATGGCTCAAACCAGTCAAGACGACAGGCCAGAACCTGACCCAACGCACAGAGGACACAGGCCGGTCACCTCCGCCAGCCTATGCAGCGGCAGCAGCCACTAGCCAGGGGTATCAGTCTCCTCACCTCGTACCGATTCCACCTCTTCTGCCGCTGCAGAAGTCCAGGCACAACATGGAGATGCCGCCGCCTACCCCACCAGCAAGCCGCAAATCGCATGCCTCGTCCAAGACAGCCGTCACGTCAGAGCAAGCTCCAGAATCGGGCCAACTCCTTATGGTCACTAACGATGAGCCTG
>JANKHO010000296.1:0-28148 GCA_027627235.1 Agrocybe chaxingu | reverse complement strand
CGGATCTCACAATCGAACTCAGGACTATACTGCGGCCAATGCTCCTGCCGCCGCCGCTGCCTAAGTTCTTTGTTCTTTCGTCTATCTTGCTGGTTTATTGTATAGCACCCTTTTTATTTCATGCACCATAGCAAACCATATGACCATACCCCCTCCTCTCGTTCCGAGTTTCTTCTCTCATCGTCTAAAACTTGTGATGTCGGAGCTCGATGTAGTATCATAATTGTAGACCTGCATATTGATAGTTTGTTGGGTCAGAAATTTCCTTAGACGATGACTGAAGTGTTGAGCGTTGAGGCCTGAGAGCTGGTCCGATCAACTCGCTGCTTCTGTTGACTCTTCACCACACAGTTCATACTGCCTTACGGCCTTCACTAGTCCTGACACGCACCTCAAGAGACCTCAAGAGACGCGTTGACAGCCTTTGCATCATCTCTCATGCATGGCAATGCATATGCGTGATGGGAGATCCCCAACGGGACGGTTGGAGTGCTTCACGCTGGCTGTGCGGCCTGTTGTTCAGACTGACTACATCTCCTCAACTTCCACGCGAGTTCCAACTGGGATCGATAACTGCAGGCAGCATTAAATGGAGTCAATCCCAACCCGAAGACCACGAGTGCGTACTTCAGAATAGTCACCAGGCAATGGGCAACATGCCTTCTGGTGTTTCGACAGGGATTCACATCAAGAGGGGGAAGCAGTGGCCATTTAGGTCAGTATGGAAGACGAGTACCCGGTACGCAAGCGCGGAGCCCATCTTCCTCACCAAATGACCGCTCCAGCGGTGTAACCAGAGCCACCAACGTACCCAGGGCTTCACGGCAGTAAGGGAGTTCATCCCCCAGTCCACCAAGGGTTAATGGCGATATATCAGGCCCTCCATGTTCGATTCTTCTCGCAACGTTGGCATTTCTGGAGGACAGTTTGTTGCACAACATGGTCCAGTTTCTAATCGCTATGTGACTGTTTACAATTACAATCGTATGTGGTTCCCTCATAAAAGATGTCGGGTCACGAAATAATGAGTATAGCCATCTCTTTTTCATAGAAAGCGGGTCATCAGAAATGGGGACCACTCATGAGGAAGGCAGGTCACCCATAGGGAGATCGACGCGGTGTTTTGGTGGTATGACGAGGACCCTTCGTTTGCCTTCCCTCCAAAATGACCTTCACGCACAGAAAACATCTCCAACCCCAGAAGATCGGGCAGAGAAGATCGCCGGATTGTAAGCGATCCGAAGATCATCGCGACTCAGACGCTGACAGAAGGTCTAGCCACCTGAGCAGAACACAATTCGACCAATACGGCGCAGCAACGTCCTCTATGAACAGCATCTGATGCACAACGGCAGAGGCTACCCTCTCTGGATACCGCAACCAAACATCCGACTTCCAATACCTTACCGGGCCAAAGGGGTATCCATAGGAGACGTTGGTATCATCACTGCGTACGGGGCGTTCGACTTCCTCTTCAATGTATGTCTACCGGCGGACCATCCAATAAACCCAGAGGAGCTTCCGGAAGGTTTTGAGCCTCTCAGGCCCACGTTGAACCCAACGAATATTCGGGAATTTTTGGGAATTCACGGCTGGAAGTTACTTGGCGAGCTCTTCAGTGTCGAAGGTACAATCGGGAGTGGATTCCTTGTAAGTACGTTCTGACTTCCCCCAGCCTCCGGGATGCCCTTTATCTTCCATTTATTCACAGGGGCTATACGTTTGAGTCGTCGGCGTCAGAAGGTGCGATTTTAGCGATGCTTGAAGGGGCTTACCATGAAGAGCTTGGGAACGTCTCAAGATTCCGCGAATACATTGCTGTTCATGCAGAGAACTGGTATAAATTTGTCAACGTGCCTCGCGGACGGGAAGCACAGAATGGCGATGTACGGCTCGTCATTGGCAGCGATAAGACCACCGGCTGGGGAATGGCGACCTTTTCCAGCACCACTGAAGAGCAGTCAAACGTCCGCCTGCAGTTTAGTGCCCTTGGCGGAAGAGGACAACAATCATCCGGACCTATGTACACCTGGGAGCACCTTGGGTCAGCGGAGGCGAGAGTGGGACCTGACGCCAGCGAGAACGAAGAGTTGGGAGCCACGGCAGCTCGGCCACTGCGCAACCAGTGTCTCTTCATGCGAACATTGAGTGTCACGTTGGCGGAAGAAACCTGGAAGAGGCTCAGAAGCGAAAATTTCGAGACAGAGACTGGATCATCTTCCTCAGCAACTACCGATTGCCAATCGTCAAATCCTCCCACAGGCCAGAGTGGAGGCAGCTCTGGGATGCCATATTCCAACATTGTCGCGTCATCGGGGGGCAGACAGGGATCGAGCTCTTTGCCAAATGACTCAGAGCCAACGCCGAACACAAATGTGATTGTGGAGCACTCTTCGACTGCTCCTGTAAGTTGATGATGCCTGATCAGTAAAATGTTCCTCATAATGCGTGTAGTATACAATTCATCTGTCAAAATTCATCAACGATTTTTTGCTTCAGGAGGTCAGCACCGTCTTTATCTATAGCTTTCTGACATATTCTTACATCGTCCGTGGAAATAGGTTCCTCATGCGAAGATGGCCATCGCAAGTGATAGAGATTGGCACTGGGTTCTCTTATCTGTAAGAACGCCCAAATACTATATTTCCTGCCTGAGCCCCTCATCAATTTTCCATTTCCGTTGCTCAACAGGAACTCCAGCTTTATGAACCCGCTGAGTTTATTTCCCAAATATGTTCCTTCAATGTTGTCAGCGAACATAACGGTTCGTCTCTTCTCCGGCTTTCAGCTCGACGGAGCTGAGGAGTTTCCTCACAGGGCTGGCATTTTTGGAACCTCTTGATCATACGGAGGAAGTGAGGATGCTCTCCAGCCGAGGCTACTATGATTGACTCTGATTTGTCAGACCTGGAGTCAGGAATTAGACGAGATGGAGTTGATACTTATGGACATTGCTGCGGACAGTGCTAATATTGAACGATATTTTTTAGTTCTATCCAAGCTCGTCGACCATTTCTATTCGACTTGATTGACGGTTTGAATTCGTCATTTCCACCTCATCTATCGTTTCACGACCCCGCCGACCAGATCAAACTTGCCTGTCTCCCCAGACACCCGAATAGACTCCTGACAATCGACGAGATCCTCGATTTACGAGGCACCTTACGGATGGATGTGATCCTGAACGAATCGATGAGCAGCCTTCGCCGGCAGCTGGATCTCCTTCCTCAGGCGCACACCGATAGACCGAAAGTCATGCGCAAACTCGCTCATTCACTCCTGAAGCGCTTTTCACTGCGGGACGATCTAGACGAGTCGATTTGGTATCTTCAGCATGCTCTGAAATTGAAGTTTGACTACGAGTACCAACGTCTCGAGGTCTTGCTCCATCTTTCTTCTGCTCTTTTCCAACGCATTCAGCTCCTTGGACAACGGCAAGACATCACAGAACTATTCGCATGTCTTCAACAACAATTGGCCATAGATTTCGATCACGCCCTGCGCTCGGTCAAAAAGAGATTGGAAAATCTACCGCCCCTACCCGAACCTAAAGCAACAAATCAAGACATCTTTTGTAGCCCTTACATACAATCGCACCGCAGGGTGAGATACTGCTTTTTCCCTCCTGTTGCTTGTTAATATAGTGTATTTCAGTGTGCTTCCCCAAGAGATGGGGAAACAACTTGCGACCAGTGCCAGACTCTCGGGTTGGAATGCTCCTATGGTTTACTGGTTTCGCCATTGCAACCACTGGACCAGCCGGTTCGGAGTCACCTCAAAATGCAAGCCAGACAATATCTAGCAGGCCGGAGTGACCAGCAGTCCGACAGCGAGCCAGTTCAGTCCCAAACACCGAATTCCCGGCATTTTACAAATCTTCAGCTGCACGACCCAACTGACGTCTGCCCACGATTTATCCTCGGTCAACCTTGAGGAGGATAGCGATGCATCAATGGCGGACGACACACTGAAAATTGCTCGACAAAACACCATGCAAGCGATCCAGCAATATCCGTACAGTTTGGCGAGGCAAGATTTCGACACTCTCGCTGCTTTCAGGTCGTCCCAGAGTCCAGGTTCGAGATTGACTCGTGGCATCCTCCATGAGTTTTCCGAGCCCTTGAACCAATCGGGACAAGGAATGTCTCATTCATCCAAACCCCAGACCCAACTCCCAATGGAATGAAGATATGCTTCATGTGTTTTTCGAGAAGCTTCTCAGGGAACGCGATGCAGAGGCGGGTACATCGCCTGTTGGAGACCACCAGTCAGAGTGACGACTTCGTTCGACGATGATGCGAGGCTATGCCTGCAACAATTGGGTGGATGATAATACCTCTGACACCCGTTCCCTATGTGATGTGACAGCGACAAATACGACACCGCACCGTTGCTTTGAGGCCGCGAAGTAATGCTATATGGACCACAACAGTGACTGCGCATCGAATTTTGCGGAATTCCTGTAGAATTTTGTAACTGTAAAGGAAACAACATTTTCAAGGGTTTGAAATATCTCCATTGGCTCCTCTCGTCGAAAGCTTGCACGAAATAGCCTAACGGCCAACAAACACTATGACACCTGCAAAGTTAACTTTTTGCGGACAAGTTCATTGATCACGATTGGAAATGTTGACCAAGGCCGTCGGCCACAATGGGACCGCCTTGGTTCGAAGTTGTCCTCGTAGATACAGTCGCCTCGGAGAAGGCTCTATTTGAAGGCTTCACAGTAGTTGGTACAAACATCGCAGGAAACACATTGGCCTCCTTTTCCATGGCGGCTCGGGCAATAGTTGAACGTTGAAGGGCGATGATCTGTATCGTGTAAGAGAAATATTTAGTAGCACGGCGCAACGGTTCTACCCAACGCTGACCCGCGTACTGGTGGCATTGGCTGTCCTACTACATCGTCGCTTCCCTCCTTAATCTACGTGCTCTTTGTCAAAGCTTGCTGGTCTCGTAGTCGCCAAAAAGTATGACAATTACTCGAGTGCAACCTCTGTCCTCACGTCCTCTTCTTTCCCCACCCCCACTTCGCATCCAACAAGAACGCAACACCAATCACTGGAAGAACACTCACAACCTCTCCTACGCCGGCCCACCTCGGCTCAATCCTAACCTTGACAAAGGCCCCAGAAGCAAGCAAGATTGCAAACACATTATACACCACACACCAACCTAAAGCCAACAAGCAATGCCTCTTTGCATCTCTTGCGATATCCAGCAGCGTGAGCACCCCTCGACTGAGGTCGGAACCGAGGAGGACCGCACCGGCTGCACCTAGAGCAACCTCAGAGCCAGAGGCAACAGCCAAAGAGACGTCGGCACGCGAGAGTGCGGGGGCGTCGTTCGTCCCATCCCCAACAAAGCAAACACGGCTGCCTTTAACTTTTAAAGCAGCAATGGATGTATCCTTGTCCTCTGGCGTACACCCAGAGAAGACATCGGTAGGGGGGAGTCCAAGAGTCTCAGCGAGACGATGGACGGAGGAAGGGGTATCACCGCTCATGACGACTACCTTTTTTCCTCGCTTCTTCAGTTCATCGAGTAATATTTGGGCTTCAGGACGAGGTGTGTCGATGAGTCCAAAAATTACGAGAGGCCGACCTGCGAGCGTGACGCTGAAAAGCGAAAGACCAGAGGTTTGAAGTTCGATCGAGATCGGATGATTGCATGCGCCTGTGAAGCTCGGACTGCCACCAAGGAGCGGAAACCCTTGTATGGTAGCCTTGATTCCTTTTCCTGGGAGGGACACAATGTCGGAAACCACTCCGCCTTTCTCTAGCAGTTCCTTGCCTCCAGTTGATGGGCATTGAGAGGTAAGGTATCGATAGACACCTTGCGAAATCGGGTGTTTATTGTCTTTGATGAGTGCCATGATGAGCGGTTCGGCGCCTTTCACTAGGATCTCCACCCGTTCGACAGAGAACGACCCTTGAGTTAAAGTTCCAGTCTTGTCAAACACCAAGGTATCGACGTTGTTGGCTAGTTGTAGGACGGTAGGTGAGCGGAAAAGTACGCCCTCCTTCAGCGCGATGCGAATCGACCGAGAAATCACCATGGGCACCTGCAAAAATTGATGAGCACATATCGACCCCTAGAGCTGAAAAGAAGACGTACTGCGAGTCCAATTGCACAGGGGCAACTGACAACGAAAACAGCAATCATATACGTCAGCGCATCCACAGATGCTGCTGTCTTTGAAAGGTGTAGGACATAAATTCCAACCAGAACCCAAACAACGAACGCGGTGAAAGCAGCAAAGGTCGCTATTGGCAGTATCCAAGCCGACAACCTATCCGCCAAATCCTGAACTGGCGACCGGGCGCGCGACATCTGAGCGTGTTTGACGAGCATGGTGATTCGCGAAAGCGAGTTCTCGTGGATGAGACGTGTAACTTGGATGTCCAGTGTACCATTCAAGTTGAGAGTGCCAGCAATCACGCGGTTTCCTGTCTCCTTGGGTACTGCGACGCTTTCGCCTGTTATTGAGGACTCATCTACATCACTAGATCCAGCGATGACGATTCCGTCTGTGGCGATACGGGTGTCTGGCGGGATACGGATGACGTCTCCGTAGAATAATAATCGCGAATCCAATGTCACTGTCGTTGAGTTGCTCTCTCCCGATAGCAGCAAGACGTCGTTCGGCTGAAGCCTCTCCAACTCACGCAGGGCAGACCTTGTCGATTGTCGAGTAGCAGCCGCAACGGTGCGACCTAGCAGGATGAGGGTGACGAGGAGGGCAGTAGTCTCGAAGAAAGGAGCTGAGAAAGGTTGGCCTGCGACCTCGAAAGCATATGCAATGACCGAGAAGAGGTAAGCTGTGAGAGTGCTGACGGCAACTAGGACACTCAAATCGACTTGACGAAGGTAAAGGATGGAACGAAAAGCCGATGAGAGGATAGAATATCCGAGAAGTTGAATGCCGGTGGTGAGTGCCACGGAGATGGCACCATGGAGGACCGGTCGAGGAGGCAACTCAGCCCACGCGAGAACCAGAATAGGGATCGAAAGGATAGCGCTGGCCAAAGTGCGGAGACCGACGTTGATGAAATCGCGTAGTGCGTTGTCGCGTTCGCCACGAGATCCATTGGGGGCGAGTTCGGCACCATACGGTTTGAAATTTGCGAAAATATCTCGTGGCCGTTGAGGATTGTCTGGACTAACTGGAAAAGAGACGTCCACGACGCGAGGATCTAAACCAGGAACGGCATCCAACCCGGCGAATGCCTCTGGCGGGGGCTTGACGGTAAAGGAGAGAGGGAAAGTGACGATGGCAGATTCCCCATTTGCAAGGTCTGTCAGTGGCCGAACTCCAAACCCTGTTGCGCGTGCAACATAAGAGGCAATTGCAGATGGTGAGATGCTTTCTGGATCATGGTAAAGCTCAGCCATGCCACTGAAGTAGTCGATGGAGCTGCTATGAACCGATGGGAGGTGGGATAGGGCGCGTAGAACCTTTGGGGTACAGTCGGGACAGTCCATGCCTCGGACCTCGAGGCGAAGCTTCTCGCGACCTGCAACATCCTTGGGCAATTCGCTGATGGAAGTAACGTTTGGTCCGCGCGATTGGTCCTTCGTCAAAGACGTTGGTTTGACTGGACTTGTCGAGAGTTTCTTTGGGTGCGTGGGAGGCGCTACAAAACAGCAAGAGCGACCGACACAGTAGTCCTCGAGGATCTTGCAGCATGCCCGAAGAATGCGAGTAGATGATTCTAGCCGTGATCTCGCGGATTCGACAACCTCGTCGAGGTGAGAGTGTGAGGGCTTGGGCTTCGCTCTCAGAGCTGATCGGAAAGAACAGAACAGTCACTTTCCGATCCAGATTGAACATGAAATGCCCACATACCGGGTTCGTTGATAAGTACCTGGATGCAGCACGGGCATGCTGAGTCTCCTGCAGCGCAACATGTCAGAAACAATGGAATAAGATCTAGTATATCAGCTCACCTTCCTCTATGTCGTTCTCTTGAGTCTCGAAGGGTGCGCTGCAAGATCCATCTTCCTCCTCTGACGTACAACACCCACAGGCATCCAGGGATCCCTCGTCGCATTCCTTGCTGGCAATCTCAACCACTTTGGTGCAGCACGCTTTCTCACAGGCAGCATCCTGCTCGCTAACCCTCTTGAGCTCCCCACAACAGCCGTCCTTGCAACCTTCGCTTATATCGTCCTCAACATTTTCCTTCCCACCACAGCAACTATCACCGCATACACTCTCCAACTCTTTTGCTCCATCTTGTCGTTCAACTGGTTCGCCCTTTCCTGCACAACAACCGCATTCATCCTCTGAATCGCCTCCCTTGTTGCCTGGATTCAATGTCGATGGGTGACCTTTGGAAGCACAGGACTCTGTATGACAATCATCCTCCTCAACGTCTGCGCTTTTGCTTATGGCATGTCCACCGTAGTCGTCCGACGCGATATCGATGCCGCCAAGGCCATAAAAGTTGTTAGGACCTCGTCCGACCATATTTGCGTCGTCCGTAGCATAGTAAGAGCGTGAATTCAGGGACTGTTCCATTCTCCTGTAGAAGTGAGAGAGCGGAGAACAAGAGGAGGGGAACAAGAGCTCAGATTCGGAAGCGAGAACATTGACATTCTTGCCGACATACCGATTATCAGTATCGGTATCTGCCCACGAACATGGGTAACGACCCATCAAGCTTCCTGGCCAAATCACCCAATAACGTGAACAAAATCGTTCCTACCACAGATGAGTCGCCAGAGCACCATTCAGAAGACAATGACTTACTATTGCCAATCTGCACGATAGGGACAAGGGTCACACAAAGGAAGATGTCCGAGAGGAATGCGCAATAATTATGATAGAGGGGAATAATACAATGCAAGTATACAACCTGAAAATGAATACACAATCACAGCAAAAACGACGAAAGGAATCTAAAGCTCTTGGCTAATCGCCTCATCCTTCTTTCCTTTGCCCGACTTCGTTGGCAGGAGTTCCTGACATAGCGAGTGAGCGAAGGCCCGATGAGACAGATAAAGATATAGCTTACAGGTGCAATGTGCGGCACAACACCACCCTGGGAGATGACGACGTTACCGAGGAGTTTTTGCAACCTGATGGAACGATCGATAAGCAACCAGAACGGCCAAAGCTGGCTGAAGTGACTCACTCTTCGTCATTGCGGATGGCGAGTTGAAGGTGGCGAGGAACAATACGTTGCTTCTTGTTATCACGAGCGGCGTTGCCAGCGAGTTCAAGAATTTCAGCAGCAAGGTATTCAAGGACAGCAGCGAGATAAACTACGTGATAAAGCGTAAGTTAGGAAGGAATGCCATTAGTGCAAGCAATACGCACCAGGTGCACCAGCGCCAACACGTTGAGCGTAGTTTCCCTTCTTCAAGAGACGGTGGACACGACCAACGGGGAACTGGAGACCAGCCTTCGCCGAACGCGATTGGGACTTCGACTCGCCACCTCCAGCGGCCTTGCCTCCAGACTTGCCAGCCTTGCCTTTGCCAGACATTGTTGATGCAGGTGTTGGTTGAAGAGGGGTTAAGGGTTTGGTGTGGGTGGCTGAGTGATGGGGTGGCGTGAAAAGCAATAAGCGTTGACCGTCATGGTCGCGCTGTATTTATAGTAGAAAGAAAGAGGCGCACGAGCCACAGTCAACATAAGGTTTCACGCAGTCACGTGAGCCGCAAACGCGTTTGGAGAGATCAACAAAGACGCGATCGAACAAATAAAGCCACACGATCGCGTCTGTATATAACCGACACCTGCTCAGAACGATCATCCCACTCGTTTTTCTTCAACCACCCTACACATCTTCGTCCACCCCTACTCATATCCAATGGCCCCCAAACCCGCTTCCACTGCCGGCAAGGCCCCTGCTTCCACCGCGTCCAAGGCGCCCGCGAAATCCACTGAAGGCGCGAAGGCAGCCAAGAAAACCTCCAAGGCCGCAGCGCCTGCTGATGGCGAGAAGAAGAAGAGAAAGAAGGTCAGAAAGGAGACTTATTCCTCCTACATCTACAAGGGTATGTCTATTCCTCTCAAAGCTTTTCGAATTCTGTTGACGCGCCAATTTCAGTCCTCAAGCAGGTGCACCCCGATACCGGTATCTCCAACAAGGCGATGGCCATCCTCAACTCCTTTGTGAATGACATCTTCGAACGAATTGCCACCGAGGCTTCCAGTACGTTGACATGTGTCCAGCGAGCTTGGGTACATCTGACGGTTCTCTAGAACTTGCCGCCTACTCCAAGAAGTCTACCATCTCCTCCCGCGAAATCCAAACATCAGTACGACTCATCCTGCCTGGTGAACTTGCCAAGCACGCGATCTCAGAGGGCACCAAGTCAGTAACGAGTAAGTTGTTTACATTTACTCTCGTTTTCCCTTTCTGACACGTTCTGCAGAGTTCTCGTCAGCGGGTGCCAAGTAATTGGTGGTTTTCTTCTATCGGTCTCATTGTATTTTGTGTATATTTATCGTCTCCTCTCTAATTCATCCCATTTCTGTATTACTTGCCCACTCGTGTGAATGAAAGCCATTGTGCTCCAAGTTTTAGGCTCAAGCTTTGCCTTGAAGGTCTGGTTGTGGTGTTGCGTGCACCGATAGTTGTCTGTGAGTTCGTTGTTGTGTTCCTCGTGTTTTTGCTGAACTTAGATTCTTAGGTTGTATGAGCTATATATCAATGGGGTAATTGGAACGAACGATTGCGACGAGTGCTTGATACAAGATGGCTCCTCAAATGGCGTTGTGGATGGACCGAGTTTCACCAGAATTGGCGCCACTGACAGCTCTCATGGCGGTTCTGAAATCTACTAGAATCGACGACTGCTCACACGGTGCAACTCATCGCGCTACTTTGCAGGTGGCAGTGTGGTTTGGCGAATGTGGTCAGTCTCTGTAGGCGTCTTCCGTACTCACGTACTTACCGTTCTTCTGACTGAAGACTCCCTACCCTGGCCCAGCTGTCAAGGTCATTTCAAGCCGCATCGCCCCTCCATCGTCGGGACAAGGCTGACTTTGTCAGAATCAACCGCCCTCTGTTATGGGTCCTTTACATATCAAGATCACGAGCGCTCAATGGTCCGGTCGTATCGCAAACTTCGGACTCAGAGACCGGGACACGGGTATACTTATGTACATGGGCCATCGTACCGCTCGTCATTCACTTTGCTGGTTGACTCCAACCCACAGCCTACTTTCCTCGACTTCCCAGGCACTGGTGCGTGAAGCCGTCTAACGATGGAGGCCGAAATCGATGTCACAAACCTGTTTGTGTTCCCACTTTCTTCATGGGCGGTCGATCGAGAGGCTGATTCTATCGACTCTGCTGGCTATCAGATATGGCCCCATGCTTGTCGGCACCCTGCTATCTATGATATTGCAAGGAGTAATGCACGATTGACTGATCCATTGGTCTGAAGCACGACTGACAATGTCATAACAGGTCCTCTTCAGCCAGGTTTGCCCACCTCTACCTTTATTGTTTCTGCTCTTTCTTCAACATCCCTCGGGTAGGCATACACCTACTTCCTTCGGTATCGGAGGTGCGCATTACAACCGCCACATCGTTGAAAATGTCGACTGACCGCCGTCGGCCAAACAGCGATGGGCCAGCTATCAAGTTCTTCGTACACTCCGTTTGCAGCACATTTCGAGTCCCCTGCTAAATTTCCTGTTCCGCAGGTCGTCTACATTCTGGTACTGGAGACGATTAGTGCCGTTATCACCATCATTATCATCTACCAGCCTTTGATCATCGACTTCGGTTCGATTTTTGCTCGTTCGCATGAAGAGCTTGCTGACGTGCCTACAGGTCGAGAGTCAGTGCTGACAAAGTTGCCTGTTGGTAGGTGCTTCCTTAAGGCTAGACAACTTGATGTGCTGATGTTCTGCCATTGAAAGGTCTGGTGGCAGGTGCGTCGTGCTTAGGCACTCGACTGTGGACATCCATATATCGAACCTTGCTCCAATAAATCATCAGAGCCCGCTGTCGTGGTAAAACCCCTAGTCTTCAGGTCGTCGCCTTAAATTCACCTTCTGTCTATGATAGGTCGCAATTGCCACCCCCATCCACTTCTTCGTCGCAAAACGAATCCAACGACTCCAGAGATCAATCTGGATCCCGCTCCTCATCTGCATCGTCTCCGTCATCTCCTTCGGTGCGTCCAACTCGTCTTCCTGGTCATACAGCCGCCTTACTTGTATATTTCCTTCGGCCAGCTGGAGGTATCTGGGCTTCAGTCGCCACAGGACGGTTCGGAAGGTACTCCGCCGAGTACCCAATTGACATGTATGCGCCTGCTATGCTCTGGATGGTGTCTGCGGCGATAGCAGACAGTCTGATCGCTGCGGCTCTCTCCTGGAGTTTGGTATGTCGTCGCGCCCACGGACCACATTTTCCGCTTATTTTTTTATTCCGAAACAGTATACACGACGGACAGGCTTTGGTTCAACAGACGCCGTCATTGGTCGTATTATTCTGTGTAATATTCGCTATTTTGCTCTGACGGAATGGGTTGCTAACGTCGACCACTTTACATTGCAGTTACCGTACAAACAGGAGCGATACTGTTTGTTGCTTTCAATCTGAGCGAGAGCTAAGTTTCTCCGAGCTCACGCTGATCTTTCAGGTCGCTGGCGGCCATAGCAAGTGTTATTACAGTAATTCTATTGCCCTTGGTAAGTAGGTTCCTGCTACTGAAAACCCGACATTGAGCTTACTTTCCAATGATTTAGACAACCAACTCGACGTACGCTCGTCAGACATAGTTCTGTGGCGCAGTTCACTTACCCATCGTCCGACTTTAAGCACATTCATACTCAACGTTGGCTTGATGAAGCTTTACGGGAACTTCATTCTTGCGACATTGAATGTGAGTTGGCCTAGATAGCTGCGTTTCTCGTTACTTGTCGCTGAGCGTCCCTTGTGCCTTAGCACCGAGCTCGCTGGAACAACGACCTCAGCCAAACGGACCACCAAAGTATTCTGTTCCCTGATATGGCTCCAACAGTTTCGACACCACCCGAGGTGATCAGTCCTTGCCCCCATTTGCGTCTAAATATTTGATACTAATTTCAACGATCGTGTAGAGACCGCCTTCGAAGACTTCCGATTCGGTACCGCCATGCCACATTCCAGACTCGTTCGACTTCAACCGTAAGACGCTATCAACCCTTACGGTGGGCGATTCGCATCATTTTAAATGAGACATCAAATGCAGATCTTGCGGCGTCGATTCATCTCTCAAGTATCGATGAAACCAGTGTCACTTGCGGGTGCAAGTTTTCTTTCACTGATAGCAAAATGCTGTGTCTACGGGGTCAGGCTCAGTAAACACGCAAAGTCGTGTTGAGTCGTGCTCCTGTCAGAGACTGGTCAGGCGATTGTTTTATGGTCATGTCACGGTCGGGCCCCTACATTCCCAAATAGAACTCTGTTAGACCCTGAAATCCGTCATCTAAAAGTCAGCCCAGACGGTCAGGCAATCGTCCTGCTCAGGTCCTATGAATTGCATGTGGTATTAGAGGGACTTCAACTGTTATTTACTCATTATTTACATCTACAACGTCGTCGCCTTCGTCATCAGAGGCCACCTCCTCGTCAATCCCGCATTCTCCTGTGCTCAGAATTGTGAGTCCAGGGTGCTTTCTCAAGATGTATACCTTTTTTGTCACTGTTCCCTCCCAAATTCCAACAATAGAGTTAATGTCCTTGACGTTTATGACCTTCACAATATTGTTATCCCACGAGCCCCGAGGGACGTGAAGAACCACCTCCATATTCTCCAATGGGGTGTACAATGCGACCGTGTGCACACCAGTCCTTGTCTTCACTCGGTAGAATGCATGGACTTCTCCAAAGATAACATTATACCTGGACCGTGTGGAAGAATGAGAAGGCCCTGTCATGTTCTCAGACTATACGCATGCTGTAAGATACTGAAATAAGAAGAGTAAATTTCACAGACGGCCTACCTCAAACCATTCAGAGCGTCTCGTGGCAGAGCTCTTCTGTCGACTCAGTCGACTTCCGAGAACATGCCCATTAGGAAGCTTGAGCCTGCTCCAACGCTCAATGGAGACATCTTGCAGTGTATCTCGCTCGGTAAGATCAATCTTGAGATAGATTGACAAGGACTCGAGCTCTTCCCGAAGAGAATCTTGACGAGTTCCCGCTGGTAGATGAGATTTGCAAGATTCGCAAATGGTGCCTTCTTTGACCGGATCTTGTGTCCCATTTCTCCAATACTGCGTTCGACTGTGGCCTGAGATCCAAGACGTATAGACCCGTTCCACTGGATGTGCCTAGGAATGTGAATTAGCTGGAAAACACAAAGCCGTGCACGTTGGATTTTTTCTGGGTCTTGGCCAATGTATAAGCGCTCATATTCTTTGAGAAATTCTGCAATGGTGTCATGTAGGTGCTGCAAATCCTCTTCATCCCGGCCTTTTATGGTCATGGCAAACTCAATGGTGTACACAAATCGGGCAAAATTCCTCAGGATTGCAGGGGTGAAAGAGAGTTCAATGCCGATGGGGATGATATACCAATGAAGCAATGCCATCCACTCATAAACTTTGTACTGGCTCTGCCGCTTGAGATATGGATCTTGCACTGGGCCACAGAAAGCGGGAGGAAGCGTAGCCATCGCCAAAGGGATTAGGCACCCAAGTTCTTGTGCTTTCACCACAGGAAGATGGATAAGTTCTCCAGCCTTGCTGAAAGATGTCCATAGGTCCCAGAAAAATGACATGCAGTTTTCATAAAAGAGGTGGAAGGGGTCGATGGGGAAAAATAGTGGATGGATAAAAGCTAAACTTGCAGCACAGAGAGGTAGGCGGGAAACCCCTGTCGATCTCGTGATATCTGTCTTGGCCTTCTTGGTTTTTGCATTTTCAAGCCTGCGAATAATCCTCCAGTAGGCCTGTTGGGTTCGGATTGGTAACTTGGAGAGCTCGTATCGCTCAGGTCGTGTTGGGTTGTACCTCTGGTTGTCGGGGGGAGATAAGGGATAATATTGGGATTTTGCACCTTTTGCAAGGCTCGATCGTGCGCCTTGGATCATACTGAAGCGGTCGCCAAAAATAGCAGTATGGCCTGCCATGCCGTTCAACTTTGCAGACCCTAACATATCTCCCAGTGCCATGACGATACAGGCCCGAAGGAGAAAGTATGCAGAATCAAGAGCATCCCATATCCAGATTCCCTCGGATGCACGAGCCATTTCTTGGAAGAGTGGCCACAAAAATGACTCGATATCTCCTGGGGAGTTTGGTCCTGGGGTTGCAAAATTAATGATCACATTGCCAGTTTTATAACATATGGAGGCTGGAAGATTCAGGAGGATGAGAATCATAATCCAAGTATTTGACTGCTTCTTCATTGTCAGCTGAGCACCATCTGTCGAGAGAGCAAAGGCTACATCCTGTGGATCCTGAAAAAGACCAAGATCTTGATGCTGCATAACATGAACCTGGGAATTCCCATAATCAGAGAATTTTCTGGCAGCCGTTCCGACAAGGAGGAGCGCTTGCTGGAGACACAAATCTCGGTGCCGGAGAAGTTCTGAGGTTTCCACATTGGCAAACATGGCATGAATAGTTGCCATGACAGGAAGAATTTGGACTGAAGCGCGTGCTTTCTTGCGCCCAGATGAGGAAATGCGATAGCGCGGTTCGTGGCAAACCTCCTTTCCTGGTGCAGAATAAGGGCAACATTCGAGTGTTTCGTAGTCACCTGTGTAAGCAATGCAGCTCCATGGACACATGTCCACTTCCTGTGGGAAAAAATCTGTCAGTGTTCGGGCAAGCTTCTTGACATTTCGCAGTGATAAGATCTTTGTCTTGGTTTTCCTTTCGAGGAGGTTGGCATAGAGCTTGTACATCAGGAAAATGCCCCTCTACCTGAGGTGCACTTGGGTAGTGTCAGGGTGACCTAGATATCCCAGGGAGGCTAGGGAGCCAGCTCCACCAGGTTGTCTCAGGAAAAGGTGCAACAGAACCNATTTCCTGGATGCACCTGGGACTACCTGGGAGCTACCTGGGATGTCCTGGGTTCCATTNNCCGTCTGGTCACTTTTCGCACCTTTAACACTTATGTTGCCTTCACTTCTGGTCTGCATGACCCTGCCCCTCTGCTGCCTCAGCCGGTCGATGGGGGTGCGGGTGCTGTCTCTCGCCCGGCTACAGTGTCTGTAGATGGGGGTGCTGGTGGGTCTCCCGCCTCTCTGTCTGTAGAAGAAGTTGTGGCGGATTTGCTCTCACTTGCACGCTGTGATGCTCTCCCTGATCCTGTCCTGACGGATTCTTACTCTGGTGACGCTTTTGCGGCCTATGAGTCTGAACTCCTCTGGGGTCACTGCCTTGCCGCCCTTTCTTCAGCGCCGCCCTTGGACCACGACTTGTCGGACATCGCAAACCTGCGTGCACGGAAGTTCGATCTTTCCAAGCCCCCGCGGAGTTATGCTGAGGCTATTGCATGGCCTGACCGGGATATTTGGGATGCCGCGATGAAACATGAGAAGGAGAGTTTGGCTGGCATGGGCGCTTTTCGGGCTTGTGACTTACCTGCTGGGAAGAAGGCGATCGACGTTAAGTGGGTGTTTGAATTCAAGTACGATGAGGACGGCAAGCGTATACCAGGAAAGGAGAAGGCCCGCCTCGTGGCCCGTGGCTTTACCCAGCGCCCGGACGACTTTGGTGAGACGTATGCCCCAGTTGCCAAAATTGCATCGATCCGAACCATCCTTGCNTGGGCTGCCCGTCAGGATGCCCATATCTTCCAATTNGACGTTTCGACTGCGTTCTTGCATGCCCGAAACCGGCACCCNGTGTACTGTCGCCAAATCCCTGGTTACCCCCTGGGTTTGCCCNGTCAGGTCTTGGAGGTCCTTGTGGCTCTTTATGGTCTCCGTCAGTCAGCCTACGAGTGGTACTCACTCCTGATGTCAATCCTTCTCTCTATTGGCCTCATACGCTGCGAAGCTGACCACGGTGTTTTTTACGCTTACTGGTCGTCGCCGCCTGACCCTAGCGTTCCTCCGCCCCCTGCCGGTTCCCGCCTCTACCTCATTGTTCCCGTTCATGTGGACGATGGCTTGGGTGTCACGAATTCTGTGCCGTTGTACCAGTGGTTTATCGCCCGTTTGCAGGAGCGCATCCGCATCAAAGATCTGGGACCCTGTTCCCGTTTCCTCAGTGTCTCGATTATCCGTGATCGCCCCTCACGCCGGCTTTGGTTTTCATCCCACCTGTACATCGCCGAGCTGCTCGATGACTGGGGTCTCACCGCTTGCAAGGTCTCCCCGACGCCTCTCCCTGCCAACTCGTATGACTCTACTTCGCGCCTTGGTGTGAAAGTGGTTGCCGCCCAGTCTGGTGCTCTGCCCACCCAGCGTCCGGAGACCGTCAAACATGACTTCCAGCGCCTCGTTGGCTGCCTCCTCTATCTCGCAGTTACCACTCGCCCGGACATCGCGTTTGCAGCTATGTGGTTGGGTCAATTCTCCTCGAGCCCCACTCGCGACCACCTGGCGATGGCGAAGCACACCCTGCGGTACCTGGCGGGCACTAAGTCCCTCGCTCTCTGTTTTGGTGCGCCATCCTCTTCTGTTCCGGATTCCTTGCGGGGTTTTCTGCAGAACGTCGGTTGCTCCGATGCGGATTGGGCGTCCAATGATGATCGCCGCAGCATCTCCGGCTACTGCTTCTACTTCGAGGGCTCCCTTGTCTCTTGGTCTGCCATCAAGCAGAAGTCCATTGCACTTTCTTCTACTGAGGCGGAATACTATGCCTTAACACATGCCTTCCGCGAGGCCCTCTGGCTCCGTCTTCTTCTCTCCACTTTGGACTTCCCTGTCCCTAAACCCTTCCCCATCCTTACCGACAACCAGGCTGCTCTCAAACTCGCTTCTTCCTCTTCCGTTTCCTCCCGTTCCAAGCATATCGACATTTGTCACCACTTTATTCGTTCGCATGTTTCTGATGGCTCTTTTTCTACTTCTTGGATCCCCACTTCGGATATGCCTGCTGACATTTTCACCAAGTCTCTCCCTTTTCCTGCTTTCTCCCAACACCGTGATGTTCTCGGTCTAGTGGTACCCCCTTTCTCGTGATTTGGTTCTTCCTGTCTTTTCCTTTCTTTCCTCATTTTGTTCCTTCCTGGTGGGGGTGTGTTGGACGTCGTCCGTATTCCAGGTCGTCACATCTTCGTCACGTGTATCGTCGCGTACTTAAGTAGTTCGCTCCTTACCCGATCGTCCTCAGTCGTTTCTCTTCCTGATTCCCTATCCCCGACGCTGAGGACGTACGTACCATCCATTCCATAGACTTCACTCCTGTACTTACTCGTGTTCCTAGCACGCCCTGTCGTGTCTAGGTAAATCTCAGTCGTTTCAAGTTCTCTTCCTGATTCCCTATCCCCGACGCTGAGGACCACGCCCTGTCGTGTCTAGGTCTCACAACGATGACGAGTACGAAGGCAACGTCGACCAAAGGGCTTCTTGCGCACGGGTGGTAGGCTTGGCCGAGAGTGAGTGGAACGCAAGAGAGAGCGTAGACGAGGGCGAGGGTGGACGACGCTGTGACCGGCATGTCCCGGCTGCGCGAGGGAACGCCGGTAACTTGCTAATGCCACTGAAGGAAGGTAATGTCCATTATTGATACTCAATTGGCGCCCAATAACCTCTCACGTGCTTATATAGATATCTCCCCATTGAAGAGGATTGATCCTCAATCGCAATATTAATATGTCGGAACATATGGTTGCGCGTACGAGCCTGCCGGTTGAGGTTCTTGCCTTAATTACAGAAGTTCTAGAAGGAAACCACGCCACACTTGCCTCTCTCGCACTTGTCAACAGACATTTCTGTGAGGAGGCTCGACGTCTCCGTTATCGTGAAGTCACATTTATACATGGAGAACCCAAGCACGCGCCACTTTCTGTCTTCGTCGACAACCCCGATCTCGTTGGGCACATTCACTCCAGTACCCTACATTGTACCTCGTCGTCTGACAAGAGCTGGACATTCCTCCGACCGCGCTCGATCTTTCAGGCGATGCGGAACCTGAAGACACTCAGCGTTATGCTGATGTTGTGGGAAGCCTCATATCCCGATGACATCCTCCTCGATTGTCCTTTCAAGCTCAAATCGTTCGCGGGGAACTAAAATAGTCTGGGTGCGGATTACAGATCTTGCCTCATGTTTTGAAGATCAGGATGAACTTCACCATCTTGCAGCGGGTGTTATGTACATGCACGACCGTCCATATCCTTCCCCCCTTCCTCCGCGAATTGCTTGGAAGGTGGTCGCGGAGTCATGGTATGAATTCTCCCCGGACGCGCCATATCGACACTTATCTGGAGCCCACTAATTGGCGACCCCAACACACCACTCGATCATTTGTCCGAGGAGCTCAGAGCCGGCATCGCTGAAAACATTCTCGTATCTTCCTTGCGACATAACTCCAACCTTGGTATACTTGAGCCATTTTTTCCACAATCTGCGGTTTCTTGAGCTTGTGGAATGGGATGCAGTGAGTGGCAGATCATTCAACATCGACGAAACTGAACTTCGTCAGCACAGAGGGCCTTCATACCTGGTTGCTATCTCCCATCTCCCACTTTCCTTCCGTAGTTGTCCTGATTCCCCGCAATAGCTCTGTTGTAACATTAAAGTCTCAGCTCACTCGTGGTGGGATTCAAGAGCTCTTCTTTAGGTGTCATATTTTGAAGTTCCTCAGTGACGACGGACCGAGACGGAGAAGTTCCGCTACACTTCAAAATGAGTTTCTGTAATATACAGATCTCTCAGAATACACACGCGACTGTGGCCAACAGTGCCACCACAGGCCAATGAGGTACGTTTTTATCCAGGCGAGTTATATCTCGCCTCAGCAATGCTGCAACAGAGTAATGTCTTGTATTTCTTTGCAGCTTGGAATGAGGACCCAGCCAATAGCACACCGTTTCCTGGCCTTCCGCGTCTCTCCTTGCTTTCCTGCCACTCCAATGCCAAGAGATCAGTATAATTTTAGCACACACCTCTCAAGATCTCAAGCTCCGCCAATAAGATTGGTCGCAATACATTCGGCATCCAGACTGCGAGCATAAAACATCTCAAATAGAATGTCAAGATACTTCTGAATCAGAATCTCCACATGCCGGGGTACGGCGTACCTCGACGGCATTCATGTAATATAAAAGGCCCTCCCTCAACCTCTTCTTTCCCGATCTCATTGCACCATGTACTCCCCACCGCTCGAGTATCTCTTCCCCGTACCATCGCTTCCACTGTCCCAGCTGTCCCCAGCCCACTTCCCTGGTGTTTCGCCAAAGTCGACGGCCGCCCTTCAAAGCGTTTTGAAGGATAACCACACGAAATGGCATGTCTTCTTCAACGAGATGCGATTCCATAAGTGGGTCTCCGTCCATTTTGTTGCCGACTGTGGGACTGACTGATCAGCCCAACGTAGCCATGCAGCCCATCGAGCGATCGCGTCGTGGGCCCTCGGCGCAGACGCTGGTGCGATCCAAAAGGGCTATAAGCTCGACTGCCACTATGAGAAACCGGCATTCGAATCACCTGGAGCGATCACGAGCGACAACTTCTACGAGCACCTGGGAGACGACAAGTAAGCCTCTGGCTAAATCGCCAACTTTCTTCTCATACAATTCGTCGCACGTGCAGATATTATAATGCCTACATGCAGTTCCTTGTGCAGTTCATCAAAGAGAAAGGCGCTACGGCGGCTTTGGAGGAGTTCGTCTTCTCCCGCAGGGCGAACGTGGGGCCTAGTGCGAATATTCCGACAGAGAAGCAGCCCCAGATTCTCAGCCGCTTCTTGGCTGGGCTCGTTCATTCCATGATCCATGTGGGTTATGGTGCAGAGTTTGGTCTCTCAGGCATGGTTGTAGAAGGTCTGCTGCCTTGATTTCCCTCCAGCGAATGATATCTTTGGTTTTGACAATCATCTTCTCTCAGGGATAGCGCAGACGGTAGTGCATAATTCTACTCCTGGGCTTTTCACGTCATTGGCGCTCTTCGAGGACGAGCCTGCCGCTGGACATGATGCAGGAGCGTCTCTTGCGCACAGCTTTAGCCAATTAGCGCCGTTAACGCGATGACTCTTGTCGCGATTACAATGTAATGACCATGACCTTGCTGGCCGTTCTCTAGGCTGGTGGGAAGGCTAAGTCCCCCTTGTATGGTTTGTAGTCTCGGAACTATGAAACACTACATTCGCTTTTGTAGTGCTTGACCGTCCTTCATATCGCGATAATGCTTTTGCTCTCCACTCTTGACTGACTGCACTAGCTTAGCGCGTTTAGAACTTCGCTTAGACAATTCCATAGACCGTGCTTTGGTTTGTGACTCTTTTGGTGTGAGGTAACTAGTCTCCTCCTGATATCGCGCTAAGCACCATTGATCATCGTGNTCCCAAGCTAAGGTAACACTTATAACAATTACTGGCCAGCGCCCTTATCGCGACTAGGTGTTACCGCTTCAATCCGAGTCTCTGACTGGGCGAATAACACTTCTTATTTCTCTAAGTGGGTGGTTGACTAACCGTGGGAGGCCGCAAAATTGTAGGCTTATACAGAGCATGGCTCTTCATCTCCCCCCAACTTAAATCTTGACCGTCCCCGGTCAATAGTAGGGTGCACAAGTCTATTTCCTCTTCTAATGGACACTTCATTTCGNGTGAAGCCANTGATTTCATAAGCCACTCGTGTGAATGTCGCTTTAGCGCCCACGCTGACATAACGTCTGATCGTTACTGAGTCACATGTTTGTCACGTTCCCTCGGCGCCTAAACACCTAAGGTTCTTTATCTCGTCTCTAATCTTATCGCGGTAAATGCCATAGCGCGATTAGCTAATTCTTAACGCGACAAGGCTATTTTCCACTACTTCGCGATAGCACCTGACCTCGATGGTCCGTGCGCGTAGCGCGTCAAATAAGCTATGTTTGGCAACCAAATAGGCGCCCTTCAAATATTGGCTCGCGGAACCGTTAGAGTTCTAACTCCAAATCGCTTCCGTTATCGCGATTTAATCTTATCGCGCCAACCCTATCTNNTCCNNNGACNCNTCCNATCTCNNCCCGATCTCNAATGCCGATCGCCTCNTCCTCTCGNCTCCNTGCCGNNGCNGGNACNTCCNATGCNGCNGGGATCTANGATCANGCGCCNTTCTTTGAGCTCCACNGCGCTTGGGGCTTCATCNGCCCTGTCTTNGATACNTGGNTCAANGCCCGNGACGACTTGGACTCNGACATCGTTCTCGAGATGTTNGAGAACTCAGTNGANTTCCTGGTAAGNCCNNTTCTCTNCTGCCTCTNNTNNNTNNNTNTACTGACTNTCTTCTNNNNCNNNGTTTAGGAGGCCTTCTTTATCTGGGTCAACCACTCTGGTTTTTGTCACCCCGACGCCGCCCTNGTNATGGCATGCCTGGTCCCNCTNGTCAGGATGCTGGACCCGTCCGATCGGGAGGCCTTCGAAGGCCTTGTTCCCATGATTGGGGACGAGGTCGACCTTGAAGAGGTTNGTTTTTATTTTTCTTGTCGCGCTATCTGAGCCTCTTCTCACTTCTCTGACTCCTTTTAGACCGATTACTACCCCTGGTTCAGGGATACCCTCGAGGAGCTGCCCCGTAAGTTATTTTCATCCAAAACTGCTTCGTCGTTATCGCGCTAACTGGGATTTTGGTCAGAACCCGAGCCTACTAGGGAGAAGAGTAGGAGCAGGAGCAAGGGCAAGGGCAAGGCAAAGGCGGTCTCCTCTGTGGTGTCACCTTCGCCCGAGCCTGTTGCCCCCACCCCTCGTATCGCGACAAGGAGCAGCAAACGAAAGCTTGCTGCTCCAGTCTCCGACTCCTCCAAGGCTGGTCCTTCTCGTAGCGTGGTAAGCAAGCCCACGAGGAAGAAGACCAAGACGATGGCCCCTCCCCCTGTTATCGCGGTAGCGCCCGCCCGTCATAAGGACAAGGCCAAAGCGAAGCCTGCTCCTGCAGTGGGTCCTTCCCAAGGTACGTTCTCTTTTTGATTTCTTTTTGCCTCCGGTACTCATTGCTCTTATCGCGTTTAGCACCTGGCCGGGGGCTGCGACGCAAGCGCCGGCTCCAAGCTTCCCCGCCCGACAATGGTTTGAGGGTGCCCACTCCTCGGCGCCTCAACTCTCACGCTCTTATCGTGGCAGTCGACCCGCCCTCTGACGCAAAGTCGGTAAGTCCAGCCTCGTTCTCTCCCTCTTTTTACTATCGCGCTAACGCCTTGACCCGTAGGTTGCTCGTTCCTGCGGTAATTGCTGGAACCGCCTGATCCCGGCCGAGTGCGATTACCAGGGCAATGGAGTCAACTGCACTCCCTGCGCCAACCGCAAGCTTTCCATGTGTTCTTGGAGGGCTAACGCGGAAGATCGCGCCAGGGAGGCTGAGGCTTTTGGGCCGGTCCACCGCCTGTCTGTCTCCAGTAAGTCCCTTCACTTTTGTTAGCTCTTCCTTGAGATTTCCTAACGTTCTTCTTTTTAGACCTTCAGCGCCTCGTTCAAGACCGCGAGGCCTGGCTGNGCCAGGCCTACTACCTCATCGACGAGGGCGAGCGCCTAATCAAGAAGGTCTGCAAATACGGNGACGANATNTCNGANATCGTCNNNACCNTNCTNGANCAAGAACCCGCNGGNTCCTTTGGCNCGGTCTACCTNGANCGCCCCGAGCTGGAGGACGAACTTCGCGCCNGGGTNTGTGACTTGTTGGCTCTCGACGCCGACCCCTCTCATGGTGAGCCCCTCAACCTCGCCCAGCTTCACTCTTTGCTCTCCGCTGGCGAGTCCGAGTCGGCCGCAGAAGAGGGGGAGGAAAGCCACTAGTATGGAGCACCTGGAATCATATAACACCGGTAATTACCGGTAGGGTGAGGTGTATAATGCCGATGAGTTCAATGATTTGAAATCATTGGGTATACAGGCACGAAATCATTGGTATTTATTATTTTAGTTGAAGCCCATATCATTCCGTGCCTACAGATATCAATGCTGATCTCTTTCCTCTGTCGCGTCAAATCATAGTCCCAAATCATTGCCTGACGGGAGATATCTATCAGAGGCCTATAGGGCGAAATCTTATCTGAGAGATACTATGATCTCTCCTCGCGGCGAAATCTTTTGTAGCCAGTCATGATTAAAATTACTCAGGAGCGAAATCATTGGCTGTCCTGTCAGTAATATTTCTCACCCACTGGCGAAATAATTTCTACCCCCTTATAATTGAATCATGTCTGCACGACATCTTTTGTAGTCTCATTTCTATGATTCTTCCCACCTCGAAATCATAGGTAACTGTCTCTATATTATTGCCCAGGGCAGGCGAAATCATTTGTACGTCTTTCTATATGATTATCAGCAGGGCAAATCAATCTTGACAGTCCCTAATTGAATCCGAAATATTTTCAGGCCGTGTTATTATGAATTCGCATTATAGCAAGATCTTTCAGTACCAGGCAAGAATGAAATCGCACCTGAGGGAAATATTTCATTGCCATGACTGAATGAAGTCGCTCGACAACGATTTCTTTTCTCATCGTAGATCTATGATCTTTCTGCCGCCATGGATCTTTCACTGCCGATCGTCTATGATATCTGCAAAGTGATTAATCTATGGGCCGAAAGTCCCACCATCTAATCTAGATCCAAATGTAGCAATCTTATCTTGTACCTAATCTTCGAAATTGTACGCGTCAGCCAGATACTGATCTTCATCATCGTCTCTGTCCTCCTCCTCCTCCTCCTCCTCCTCTTCTGCATGGTTTGTGTTGGGTGAAGTTTGGGTCATACTGCGACGTTTCTTAACAGGTGTGTCAGTATTCTTCAGATCCTCAAATTGGGAGGCCCACTCTGGACTTATGTTTGCTTCCTTCAGAATTGGGATCCATCGTTTGGCACAACAACGAGCCAGCTGCCTGCCGATGTCAGCCTGCTTGTAGGCATAGGCTGAGATACCCCCCAATGTGATGGGATCGGTGTCCTGTCTGCGGGAAGCTTGAGACTTCCACCAATCAGCCTTCCATCTGAAGAAGCTGATCACCCGTCGCATCTCCTCCTGCACAATAAGAAGCTCCTCTTCCCATCGCTCAGCTCTAGCCTGACCTTTAGCCCACTCCACCCTCATGCCCTCATTCAATTCTTCCTCTTTCTGAAGCTCCACATCCGCAGGGCGAGCCACCAACCAAATCCACGACATCTCATACCGCCCCTTTGATGTTGCGTCATCTGGGTCTCGGCCAGGCCCATGGATGTCTTTGTCGTGAAGCACACGCAGTCGGTCTTGCCATTTACCGTTTGGGTCAAGAATCACGAGTGCAGAGCGTGCTGTACGATATCGAAATGCGCATCTTTTGATTTTGGTGTTGAAACGGTTGTACAAGGTAAGTATGCGGGTGTTCAGTCGGTTTCCGGTGCCAGAGATATTGATTTTCTTGAATTGCCAGAGACTCTGATGATACGTCGATGGCGACGGATCTCGCCTAGTGCATCATCAGCCTGGGCTTCTCGGAGATGGCGTTCTCTCTCGCACACTATGGCCATCTCGGGTAACGATCGCAAATGAGGAGGCCAGGAGGACGGGAGATGTAAGGCAACATTCTCAGCATGCTCATTAGTGGGGAGGTCCGAGGCAGTGGTTGCTGACAAGAGGGTTGCCATACAGGGAGTGTAGTGAAGCTGCACTTCGCGGAAGTTTTGAATCAACCATGAAAGGGTGGCACGCTTCTCCTGGAGATCGGCGAGCTGCTTGCTCGTCTTCTTCTCCTTCATCTGGGATAGCTCGTAGCGTAGTACATATCTACATAATCATTTAGACGAACCCACAAATGAACGAGACGTCTCAACTTACTGTCTGTCCTCTAGCTCCAGCCCAATGGTGAGGAAACCCGTCATAGTGACCTTATGCTTCGAGGATGTGGTTTTCGCTGTATCGGAGGTGTCCTCGTGGGACAATTCAAGCCGGACATCCTGAAGGGTAGTCTCTGTAGAAAATTAATCCAGAATTTATTTCAGTATAGCACAGCGCATACCGCAACGAGGTTCGTCAAAGGGATTTGGGGCTGCGTGGTCTTTCTTCCAAGCTTTCACCATGTCGTCCCACTTCTCGATGGTGGCTTTCTGGAAAGTGTCCGAGAGGTTGACAAATGCCTGCCGGTGCTTCGTTGCCATTTTTCGAGCCTCCTTAAACCGCTTCGCAAAAAGTGTTGCTAGGAATACCAGGCCTCAGCTTGCAGTTGGCATACAGTCAGAGGACCAAACTCACGAAAACGAGTTATCTTACGGAAGTTCCATCCATACCAATTGTCATTCAAAGTTTCATGCCGCACTGCAGGTGCCATCTCACGGACACTCAGTGCGAGAGAGTTAGTATGTGACCATCCTGCCTCAATCTCGTCAC
Organism: Agrocybe chaxingu; assembly: GCA_027627235.1. Lineage (NCBI taxonomy): Eukaryota > Fungi > Basidiomycota > Agaricomycetes > Agaricales > Agrocybaceae > Agrocybe > Agrocybe chaxingu. The sequence goes on along the minus strand of JANKHO010000296.1, from coordinate 1,728 downwards.
CACAAGTGCGCCCAGCACCATCAAGGTAGCTCAACGCAAACTTAGTTCTGCATGGTTGGCCGTGGCCATTGATGTGCCACCCCGGAATGGCAGCGTCAACACGGGTTTTTGGGTCTATTTGCATTTCGGGTGGATACTCTTTCATCTGCTTCCAGAAATTCTTTGACCACTGACAGGCAATGTCATATGTAATAATTATCCAAGGCAGCGTGACGCCCTTGAGGGCGGACAAGATAATAAAGTCCATATTGCTATATCTGTTCAAGTTATTCAGTCAGTCGTGCTCGACGATGTACTGAGATTAACTTACCGTTCTCCTTTCTGAAGATCTCCAACTCCATTTTTACGGACAAGGGAATGTCGAGAGCACATGGCAAGGCCAGCCCCACTGACCGAATAACCCGGTGAAGAGCGAATTCCAGCCCGTACAATAGCATCATGCTCAGATTCACAGCTATTTATCTACCAGAATGGATGGCTTTTAACAGGTTTAGATGGCATAGACCGTGACGAACCTCAGGCTGGTCAACGTAGTTATTTAGATGGGCTTGGTACTGGCCCTCGTGCACAAAAGCGCCCCACCCTGGCGTTAGCTCAATATCAGTAAGTCCACGATCCTTGCCCTTTAATTTGAAATTGGCATCGACGGCGAGATATAGAATATATAGATATCTTAATGTCCGTCAGCCTTTGTGAAAGAAGAAACAATGTTGAGAAACGTACTGTAAACTGCCTGCCTTGTCCCATCTTTCGGGTAAATTTCGACCAGGGTGTGGGCATGCTGGGCATTCGACCATCAGCTCTCCATTTGACGTGTTCTCTATACCTCCTGGGTCTTGACCATGGCCGGCACGTTTCAGCGCCATTGTGCTTCGCCACAGCCGCAACGCACGATGGAACTCGGTATAGTGACTCTACATTAAGGAGAAGTTAGTCAATGATAAGATCTGAACATAAACCAAGCCTACCAGAATCTCAAGCACGGAAATATTATCTGTCCTGTGGGCCAGAGTCTCGTAGAAATCGTACGCTGTTGTTTTCCCTTGCAAATGAAGTTCATGGAACATGTCGAGGCAATCAAAAGTGAAGGCCGTTTGTGGACGAATGAAGGTAGCGGGAAACCATCCAGCCCGAAGCAATTGTGTGCGTCGAAAGTATGGTTCAGTGGCACCTGAGCACCCGCAATATCTGATATTGACGATGTGGGCACCAGCCGTATCATAGACGATGAAATTGGGAGGGCCAGGTGACAGACAGGGGCAATTGGAATGGCCGAGTTGGATGCACAAGCCAAGCTGATCAAGGCGAGCTCTTTCAAAGAACTTCCCATTCCAGACCTAAAGTTCACTGGTATCAGGGCATCGTACTAAGCAAAAAGTGTCATGACCATACCTCTACGCGGTGAAGGGGGTGTGTCGCATGTGACGAGACAATACACTCCGCACACTTGAGCTGCATCGCAGCAAAGCAGTCCCGACACTTGAACCGTGAATCTTGAGCGCCACATTGACATGCTTGGTTGACGGGAGAGTCTGGACGGCCGTCGTGCCGCAGAACTTCATCGAGAAAGGCTTGTCGATGTGTCAGCCACTCCACAAGTTTTGTCTGAGACAGAGTTAGGATGCTGTATGAAAGGACCTTATAACTTATGACGAACCGCCACCCTGTTGCTCCACTTCTATCAGCTAGATTTCTATATCAAACACTGCCTTTAAGCAGTACGACGGG
>JANKHO010000295.1:0-28297 GCA_027627235.1 Agrocybe chaxingu | reverse complement strand
CGCCCTGGGACTCGTCAACATAAACGGGCTCAACCCCGCCAGCCTGCCTATCACGACCGGGCCGTTCCTCAATCCACACTCGCTCTCGGTGGACGATCTGCCGTCGCCTTTCCCACTACCTCTCACTTCCACCGCGAACGCACACGCGTCGGGGACGAACTCGGCTGCTGGCGCGGGGGGTGCTGGGGGTGCCGGCGCGGGTGCCGGAGCTGGGAATGCGGGGAATGGGCGCGGAGGAGACCAAAAGGCCAAGGTGGGCATCCCGGGCAGACACTGGGAGGCCTTGGGAAGAGCTTGCTGGTGTTGAATACCGTGAAGGACGCAGATGTTGATTCTGATTTGGGTGATATTAGGAGGGGAAATAAGCGGAGGAGAACAGCGCAGGTCGGCGCGGGAAAGTAGTGTTGGTGTGTCTCTCCCCCTTAGCTTTCGATTTTCTTGCATCCCCGATCGTGTATCTCCCTCGACACACCTCTATCCCTTTTCAAGGTCGTCTCCTGCGCATCCTCGAACACTCGGCATTCTCGCTTTCTGTTTTTATTCTCGTGGTATATTCGTATTTATTTGACTCTTCTCTGTTTTCTGTTTGTATCTGCTTCTGTAGAGTTAGCATCTCATACACGCTTTGCAGTTGAAATACCCCCTGTACTCTATGCTGAGCGCCGAACGTGAAGCTTCGATGTTAGCGAAGCATGGGTAAGGATAGGGGCTATTTCCGAAGTCGGCCATATCCCCTATTTACTCCTTGGAGAGGCTTTTTCTGCGATCGCAAGCTTCAGAGCCCTCCCCCTCTTTCCTTTCCTCTTGTCCTTACTGGCTGACGCCCTGTGTTTTCGAGAGATAAATTCTGACTGCTTACGGAATGCAGCCCTGTCAGGCCAGAGGAGTTCGTCCCTCTTGAACTTGAAGCCCCTTCCATCATCGCATCCAAAAATACCTTCTTCTAAGTGTCGACGGCTTACGAAGATGCCTGGGACAGGATTACACGACCAACCTCGTTCTTACGGATAGCTTGTGGAGGCTTGCGGACACCCCAGCTCCCCGCAGGTACCCGTCACTTAGAGTATGCACGGAGGTCGTTCGTTGGTTCGGAATGATGCCATCTTGAAGTACAGCGTTCCTTTCGACTCGTTCGAACAAAAATAGCAGATATACGTGCCTTTCTAAATGCTTGTTAGATGTCTATATACGTTTGACGTTCAGCTGACCTCCGATTAAGCGCTCGCTGACGTCATATAAGATGCCAAGGCCTTGGCTGTTCCCTGCGTCCTCAGCGCCAGCTCCGCGCCCTATAAATCGTCCAGTCTCGAGGATCACGCCAAATAACCGAGATCGAGTAATAGGAGGTTGTCATGATTGATAAGGTACCATGTTCCTCCGTGAGATTAACTTGCATTGACCAGTAGGAATAGAAGTCATTTTTAATGCTCTGCCGCGTCGACGCGTTGCGAGTTGGATGTGAAGGCAGGGAAGGAAGGTGCCTTCAGGTCAGCCGTAGAGTGGTTCGCATCCAACTTCTGAGCTCTAGGCTCGATAAAAGAACAATTTAGGGGGATCTAGTAGTGGTTGCACATAATTCGAGCTTAGGGTGCTCAGTATTGGGGCTACTCAGACCTAGATGGCCAATCTTCCAAGCTACAACGACCCTCGATCTCAGCTGTGTCAATCTCTAAATAGTGGTGGAGGCGGAAGTGAACACGGTCCCGAACCTGGTAAATTTCTCATCGACGATCTGCTTCAGAACCAAACCGCAAAGCCTTCTGTATCCATCTCGGAACTTGGCGCCTTCTTTCAATAACTCTTCGTCCGACCTTTGTTTGTCATTGATGGGAGGAGGACCTTGTTCTTTGATATCTTGAACGCGACTCGGATCGTGTGAGCGGAAGGACTCTGAGTCCCAGGACTGGAGGGACTCTAACTCCGCCCATAAGTATTGTTCCTCTTCTTCGTCTTGATCAGAGAGATCCTCGGGCCAATCATCGTCGGAGTATTCTTCTTCTTCTTCACCAGGAATCCCAATGCCTTCTCTTTCCACCGTGTTCCAGTAATATCCAATCGTAATATAGACCCAAAACCTTCTGTCAGAAGAAGTTTGGAGGGACCTGTGCAAGGCTGCTTCGAGCAATTCCCAGTTCAAGGAGTCGACTAGCATGCGGGGGCACATGAGCTCAAAATGCCCGACATAGAGCGTGAGCCTCAGCTTTTCCAGTCGGTTCCCCGCCGCCTCGAGAAGCGAAGAAATTCCCTTCATGGAACATTCTGGTCGACGTCGTGTCGGTGGATTGCAGACGACGTCAATATCGAGCACTTTCAATGCCGGCAAGTGCCTGGGCCAGTCCAAGTTGCGTGAATCTACCCTGAGCCAGAATACTAGGGCTACGAAAAGCGTTGCGTGAATAAATAAAAAATCTAATGAACGGAGAAGACGGCGTACACCAGCTGTGTTTCTTGCTTGTCTTTAGTCGCAGATATTCAAGAGAATGCTTCAACCTCGCGATGACGGAAAATGCTTGGTGGGGTAAGAGGAACCGAGAGTCCGTGTCCAGCTCAAGGGAACGAAGAGAGCCAATAGGTGCGCTTGGATGTGCAAGCAGCTCTTCTATTGCAGAGTAAGAGCGGTGAAAGCTTAAGGATCGAATCGGCTGGGCAAAGCCGGCGTCGATAGTCCCCAGCGGTCGTAAGTCCCCCAAGAAACAGACGTACGAGAATTCCACCTCCTCCAAGCGCCTGCATTTGCTAAGCAATTCAAGGGGGATCGCCCAACAGTACAGTGAGACACTACTGACGAATTGCGAAATGTACGGGTCCCACAGGCGAGTGATGATACCCGCAGGGAGACGAGGGTATTTGTTTTCAGGCCTGCTGTTCAATTCATGCGACGAGAGCAGTATCCTGCGTAGTTTCCCCGCCTTGACGACAGATTCCATGATATCCGAGAACACTTCCTCCAAGTCTCCTGTAATCCAAGGCAGGTCCTCTGGGTCGACCCACAGCCCGAGCTCGCGAACGTAAGTCGCGAGAAGGGGGTTCTCCTTCAAGACTTCGTTCAACCTCTTCCACGCTTCTGGCCTTTGCCGGTAAAGTCTGTCGTCGGAATAGCTGCCGGTTGGACCAAATAGCAGAGAGGTGATGTCGATAAACTTGAAGAGGTGTCGCTGGCTCTGATGACGGAAGGCGCGACAAACGAGAGCGCAATGCCTGAGAGTATCAACTCCCTCAGCTGTGGAATGCTGGATTATGCAGAACGGGTTCGTTATTGGAAGCGCTATTTCATCGATGATGGTGTCGAGAAGTTCTTGAGCGAGAGACTGTAGAGGGGATTTGGATTCCCAGACGGCTTCACCCATCTTAAAGTGGTGGTGCAGTTGAGAGTTATGAATGTGGCTTTTGTTGATCCTGGCCAAAGCCACAGTTTTCCTGACCGGCCCGGGTCCGTCACTTAGATAGGGGCCGCTTGGAATCGTTCGTTGGACTGTATTCGCATTTCTGCTGAGATAAATGGACGTAAAATTGCATTTAAATTGATCTGATATACTGGAGGAGAGTAAATGTACCGTAGAGACTGAAATACAGTTAAAGAGAAAGTCATGAAGAAGCTTCAGTCTTGTGTGGGCACTATTGTCATTATCAATAACCACAGATGCCTCTTATAATTCAGCCGCCATCGTCATACTCCTTTTCTACTTTGTCGATATCTAAATAGTAATGGAGACGGAGATGAACGCGCTCCCGACTTCCAGCCAATTTCTCGTTGACGATGCGTGCCAGAACCAGACCACAAAGCCTTTTATAACCATCTCGGAATTTGGCACCCTTTTTCAGAAGCTCTTCGTCCGACCTGTGTTGGTCGGAGGTGGGAGGAAGACCTTGACCTTCTCTATATCGGACGCGACTCTTCCGGTGGTCTAGCCATAATTTCTCTTCTTCATCTGAACTTCTTTTTCCCTCTTCATCGTCATTGCTCACCTCCTGCTCCTTATCTTCTTCCTGTTGCTGCTCTTCATCTTGTTCATCCTCTTCCTCCTCTTCCTCCTCTTCGTCGTATTTGCGTTGATCTGGATCAAGCTCCGTCTCCGGCTCCTCTTCGTCCTCAGAGACTTCCGCTTCTTCGTTTGCATAAACTCCTTCACCATCTCGGTCCACAGTATTCCAGTAGTAGACAACCGTGATAGAGACTTCAATCCGCCTATCCGTCGACTTACGAAGCAGGGCACCTTCGAGCGATTCCCAGTTCAAGCAGTCGAGCAGCTCCCGGGGGCACATGCGTTCATAATATCCAACGTAAAGCGTGAGCCTCAGCTCTTCAAACTGGGTACTCGTAGAGTCGAGCAGGGTAGAAACGGCTTCCAGCGATCGATGAGGGTGATGGCGTTGCGGCGAATTGCAGACAATGTCGACATCGAGTACCCGCAATGCTAGTAAGGGGCAGGGCCAGACCAAGTCGGAGAGATCTACGAGTTCCCAGAACATTAACGCTGGGTAGACCATGGTGTCAATAAGTGTACAAAGAAAGTAAGGAGCAGCCTAGACGACGTACACCCATTTTTCTTCTTGCTGGACTTAAGGCTAAGATGTTCAAGAGAATCCTTTGACGCATCGATGACAGAAAACGCTTGACGTAAAAGATACCGAGAGTCCGTGTTCAATTCAAGGGAGCAGAGAGACCCAAGGGGCGCATTAGGTTGCGCCAGTAACTTTTCGACGGCCCTGGAGGAGTGGGCGTAGCTTAAAGCCCGGATTGGTTGAGCAAAGCCAATGTTGATCTCGCCCGCTTGCCTTCCGTCAGTTGACAACGAGGCATATTTGAAATCGATCTCCTCCAAACGGCGACATTTGACAAGTAGCTCAATGGGGATCGACCACCGAAATATTTCGACTCTTTGGACGAACGGAGCGACGTACGGGTCCCAGACTCGAGCGATGATGCTCGCTGGAAGGCACGGGTAATTGACCTTATAACGGTGCATTGCATCCGAGGAGAGTACCATCTCGCGCAGTTTCCCCGCTTTCGCGATAGCCTGCATGATTTCCAAGAATACGTTGCTCAGGTCTCCTTTAAACCAGGGAAGGTGCTTTGGATCGACCCATAACCCGAGCCTGCGGACGTACGTTGGCAGGATTTGGTTTTCTTTGAAGATTTCGTTCAGCCTCTTCCATCCCGCTGGCTTCGTTCGGAAAATCTTCTCGTCGGAGTAGTTGCCTTCTGGGCGAAAGAGCAGAGAAGTAATGTCGATTCTGTGGAAGAGATGTCGCTGACTTTGACGGCGCCATCTGCGATTGACAAGAGCGCAGTGCTTGAGGGTAGCGATTTCGGGTTCTCTTCCAAACTGGATCAAGTGGCCCACTGTTGGAGCCGCTATTTCATCGATGATGGCGTCGACGAGTTCTTGTGCGAGAGACTGTAGAGAGGCCCTGGCTCGTAAAGCCGGTTCGCCCATCGTGGTGGTTCGTTGAGAGCTATGAATGCTTGTGGCTTTCGTCGACATCGGCATTTTAAAGGGCCAAGGCCCAAGGCCACAATTCTATGCCGATCCGGTGCAGTGCGTGACATAGGGGCACACCAGTATTTTCGATTGCAGAGCTTGTCTCCTTCGGTTCTTTCCTCTGATAGCGAGTCACTATGCTGGTTCGCATACCGAAGGAATGAGAATATTATTTCACCACCATCACCATCTGTTTGAACGGAGGCGTGAACATCGTCCAGTGTTTGATCACGCGCCGGCCCGGCGCTTATATCTGTGGCCTATTAGAAAGCCGTGTTTACTTATTCATGGCTCTCAACCGCACCATCACGATGGGCGAACCGGTCTTGCGAATCAGAGCCTCTCCACCGCCTCTCGCCCAAGAGCTTCTCGACGCCATCGTCGACGAATTAGCCCTTCCTCTAGGCGACTGTATACCCCAGCACTTATCCACAGCCACCATCGTCGTTACTCTCAAGAACTGCGCTCTTGTTTCCCGTTCCTTCCGCCGTCGCAGCCAGCGACATCTCTTCCACACAATAGATATAACCTCGCTCCTCTTTCGCCCAAAAGGCTGCTACTCTCGTGATAACATTCGCCGACAGAGCCCGAAAGCGTGGAAGCGGCTGAACGAAATTCTCCAGGAGAACCCTCTCCTGCCGACGTATATCCGCCAGCTCGGACTATGGGTCGATCCAACGAACTTGCCATGGAATAGAGGAGACTTGGGAGATGTGTTCTCGGATATCATGGCAGCTATTGCGAATGCAGGGAAACTGCGGAAGCTGGTGCTCTCGTCCGAAGGAATGGAAAGACATTTTTCAGCAATTGGAGGGCTCGCTCGTCTCTCAGAGCCTATTATCGCGCGCATTTGGGACCCGTACATCGCACCATTCGTTACATCCGTTGAATTACGGTGCTTGGCAGTCCCCATTGATCTCTTCAGCCAATGCATCCGCTTGGAGGAGATGAAACTCGAATCTATTGATTTTATGCTCGATGATCCACCAACGACGGGCTTGACTCGGCCATTGCGTTCATTAATCTGCTCTAGTTCTTGCACGGCTATCGAACAGTTACTCGCTTGTGCAGCATCTCCTCTGGGCTCCCTGCATTTGCTTGAGCTGGACACGGACACTTGTACCGTTGTACCTCGAGCATTTTCGATCGTCGCTACGTCAAAGAATTCTCTCGAGTATCTAAGATTCAAGACCAAAGAACAGTACTGGTGGTGTATGTCGTCTATGCCATCGATTGTTTGTTATCCTTCCTAACGTGAGGCTTTATACAGCCCTAGGATTCTGGCGCAGGGTGGATTCCTGTGGCTTGGAGTGGCCTAGCCAGTTGCCAGCATTGCGAGTGCTAGATGCTGACATCGTCTTCAACCCGCCAACACGCGATCGACCAGATCACTCCATGAAGGGCGTTTCGACCCTTCTCAAGTCATGCGGAAACCGACTGGAAGAGCTAAAGCTCACCCTCTACGTGTCATATCACGAACGCATGTGCCCTCGGATGCTCGTGGACCGTTTGGACTGGAAACTTGTCGAAGCTGCCTTGTGCGATTTACTTGACGCCTCGACTGACAGGAGGCTTGCGGTCTCCATCACTCTCGCTTTCTGTTGGAATACAGTGGATCGAGAAGGCACTGGCATGTGCGTGTGTGAAGACAGACGAGAAAAATACAGCGAGGAAGGGGAGCAGCAGCGGGAGCTCCAAGAGAACGAAAATAGCGAACAAGGGGAAGAAGAGCCAGAGAACGGACGTCCCGCCGAAGAAAATGAGGAAGGATCGGAAGAAGAAGACGAAGTCCCCGTCCGGTTCAAAAAACTTGAGACTCTTCCTCCTCGTGCTCGATATATTGAACGCAAAAGTCGTCCTCCTGCCACCGACGAACATAGGTCGGACGAAGAGCTATTGGCAGAAGGCGCGCAGTCCCGAGACGGATGTGCACGGCTGTGTAAATTGGTTCTAGAGCAGGTCGTGCACGAGAAATTCACGAGAATTCGGGACCGCGTTCATTTCGACCTCTGCCACTATTTACACGTTGTAGAAGTAAAAAAGATGTATTGCTAATAGTGCATTTAGCTCGGATCAACGCGATGCAACGCCACACTACTTACGGACCGGATTTTTGATCCGACGACTGCTGTCGCTGATCATGACCTTCGCCGGACCCATCGTCGTCCAACGCAGCAGAATTCAGTAGACGCCTTTGGCTCCAGGTATTTTCCAGGAATGACTTAGAGGCAGTCCAAGAAATTTCAGAACCGCATTTGCATTTCCTGAGAACTGACGAGCACGGGCACTATGAGACCATTGTGGCCGACAGCCTAGAGTAAAACGAAACCAAGCGCTATACGATGATCGCGCTTCCACTCAAACAGCTGGACGTGAAATGGTATTCGCATTGATTGGGTATCTGAGTGAGGATAAATACTTGGTATCGTGGGGGCCAAACGACGAGAGACACAATTGAAAATTATTCATGAACAAGCTCCATAGTCAATGAACGCCTCCATCGACCACTGCTCCTGCTGTGCACTGTTCACGCCAGCTCCGACTGAGCTTGAAAAGTCAGGATAGGTCGGCACTTCAAACTCTTGCTGGTCGGCTTCGAAAACCGTCTCCGACGCGCCCGTTGACAGGTAGCCATAGCCAAACGCGTCCGCGGGGGTTGCGCCTGGATAGGGCATGGTTAGAAAATCGGGCTCCGGGAAAGAGGGGAGTTCAGCGGAAGGGAAGGAAGAAGATGCGTAGGGGAGATTAGGGGTCTCTGCTGGTACGTTGTTCGAGTAATCGAGAGCATGGACTGAGGTCGTAGGTTCGAATGTGGGTAGGGAGGAGATCAGAGCTGAGAGATCGCTGTCTGGTGAGGCAGCCATTCGGGAGAGGACGTAGCCCATAGGATCTTCTATATATTGATGGAGCCCGGTAAATTGGGCGTCGATGCAGTCGTAGTTGAACGGACGAGATGCGGTATCGGGCTGGAGGTGGGTATTGAAGTCAGCCAATGTAAGGGAGGTGGCGAATACGGCACGTACCTTTCCGGTGACTGGGATAGAGCTTTCGTCAACTGGTGTAGCGATACGTTCGTATGCCGGCACTGAATATAGACGAGGGGCCGCAAAGGCCTGAGCGGGTGTAACTGGTCCAGAAGACGAGGCAATGGTCGAGGAAGAGGGGGCAGGCGAAGGTGCCTCACGAACATGTCCTTCGGACAGCCTGGTGATTGACGCCCTCATCCTCGACGACTTGGCCGTCTTCGCCTTTTCCTTCTGCACGGTGTTGCCTCTCCCCGGAGCACGGCCCGGCGAATACGAGTACCCAGGATACTTGCGCATATGCTCGATCTTCTCCAGCTTCGCGAGGTGCGCGAACGGCTCCTTCTCCTCGTCGCCCATCCCGTTCCATACGGCCGCCGCGCGCTTGCTGATCTCGTTCTGGGAGTCGCGTGCGGACGCGTGTGTGGCGATGTAGGTCGATCGGAAGATGATGAAGGCGTTGCGCGGGCGAGGGATGTGCGAGGGGTCCCTGCGGCGTGCGTGGCTGCTCCGCTTCACTGGAGCTGGTGGGGAGAAGGTAGAAGGGGCTGAGGATGTGAACGATGGGGGTGAGGAGGTGCAGAAGGGGGCGTCGGAGGGGACGATGGGTTGTGGCGCGTAGGTGTCGTGCGGCGCGTGATTGGGAGGGTGTGAAGGGGTCGAGGGTGGCATCAGCTGTGCCTCGAGGATGGAGTCTATTGAAAATCCCTGATGATTAACCTGTGGCCAAAATAACTGGCGCAATTTACTTACTATCCGAATGCACAGCTGGGTAGCCGTATCCCAAGCGCGCAGACGGGTGGGGTTTGACGTTACGGAACACAGGCATGCTGAACTGGTGATGGTAGAGGCAAAAGCTGAGAGTTGGAAAGGACGGCGAGGGTAGAAAGTCGTGTGCTGGGTGACTCGACATAGGCCATGTCGCAGCCGTTTAAGTAGATAACCGGACACTTACCATAGATGTAGCGTTAGGACTCTACCCTCCTCTAATATCACCTCGTTGCAGTAAACCTTTGACATCACCTTCCTCGATCGGACAAACGGACCCAAAAAGGTCCAATCTCCGTCACGGGTTTGTCTCGACCTGTGGTTTTCTCCAGAAGTCAAACAGATAATCGACGACAGATGGGTGGCGGTGGTACTCACGGGTTCTCTTCGGAGCGCTGCGCAGCGGGAGGTGAAGTGAGGCGTTCCAGGAGGTCGCAGCGGAGACCATGCACGGCGATCAGCATAAGAGAGCTGTAGCAGGAAAAAGCGTGTTTAACAAGAGATTTATAACCTAGGAATCGTCCATGATATATGATAGGCCTCCAGACAGAGGATGCGTGGACGCCACCGCCCGTGTCCAAACACGAGGCCGCGTTAAGTGAAATATACGATTGAACCAAGTAGACTCCTGAAATGAAGCATAAAAATTGTATGCTTCCATGTCCATATCCTTTGGCCACCGTCTCCGAGGATTGGGATGGCGTTTCTGTGTGCTATAGCGCTTGAAGTAGCCTTTTGGTAGTCGTTACAAAGCTGGGAGAGTCCGATTCTGTGACATAGTATAGCCATATGGGATGACTCTTTAGAGAATTCTGTAAATCTGGAGGCCGAAGTGGAGTCAAAGGCTTTGAATATTCAATGAGACAAAGAGATTGCAAAGAGGTGTTGAAGTTGGCGAGGTTCTGGCCGACGGCGGGCGGAGTTTACCTCTTTTGAAAGAAATATTCTCACGCTCACAGGAGCCTTCCCGGGCCGATGACTCAACAGCAACGCCCACAACATCGAATAATACTCGCATCTCTATCATTTTCAAATCGGATAAATGCACGCTACTCTGAGGCTTTGGTCTTCCAGGACATTCAAAAGGGCGAACACCAGCATTTTGTAGGTATGTCAGTTACTCGTTCTCGTCAGGTGACTCATACTCAATACTCAACTCATGATGACTCTCTGCAAACCTTTCCCTGAACAATCGCATCTGATTCCTCTCGTATTCGAATCATTTGAACCCGCATCCTCTCAACAGTAAATCAACGGCATTCAAATCGTCCCCACAGCTTCTGCAACGACCCACTACTGCTCCCAGTATGTCAGATCCTCCAACTGACTCGGTCGCAAACCTCTCCATCACGGAGAACGATACATCTGCACGACCGGGGACCAGGCAACCCAAGAATAAGAACAAAGGAAAGGCGAAGGCTGAAGGAAACTCCGCCGAATCTCAACCGCAACCGAAGAAGAATACTGGCGGAGGAGGTAGTGGTGGTTTGAAGCCCAACCCCTCGAAAAGCGCGAAGTTACGTGGGATGGAGAAGGATGCTCCTGAAGTGCGCGTTTCAAAAACGGTTTCTTGGCTTCTACGGCATGGAGCACAGGGCGAAGGCCTTGCGATGCGGAAAGATGGCTACGTGAAGGTGGCGGATCTAGTACGTCGTCTGCTTCTACATACACTCTTCGTCTTCATGTTGACTCGTGCTTTTGCAGCTCGATAACCCCAAGCTGAAAGCTCTGAATCTAGATCTCGAGGCTATCAAGAACCTCGTACGCGCCGATGCGAAGAAGAGATACGATCTGGTGCTTGAGAGTCCTAGGGGTGTCAAATTGGAGATGTTTGGTGCTGAGCCTCTAGTTGTTCCTGCTGTAGAAGTGGGCGTAGGCGCTGCAGCTGAAGGCACCGCGGCATCATCTTCAGAGGCAGCGGGGGATAAGAAGGACGGCGTATGGTGGATTAAGGCGAATCAAGGGCATTCTCTCAAGGTTCGTAAGGTTCGTGAGCCGGTGATTGATGAAATTCTGATGTTGTTTTGAATGTAGACTGTAGAACTGGAGCTGAGACCTATCACTTCACTGAAGGATATCCCAACCGGGGTTGCCGTTCATGGGACAAATCGAGAGGCTTGGAAATTTATCTGTGAGCGAACTGCATGTGTCTCGATCCTGCACATATATTAACCGCCTATATATTCGCAGCTTCTGAAGGCCTATCGAAGATGAAGAGGAACCACATCCATCTCGCACAGAACGTTGCAGGAAAGAACGTCGTCAGCGGTAAGGCTCGTCACCTACATCTAGTGTTCTTTGTCTGACATCCATTCAGGAATGCGTACCTCCTCGCACATTCTCATCTACATTGATGTGACGAAGGCTCTTGATGCTGGAATCAAGTTCTGGATGTCAGACAACGGCGTGGTTCTGACAGAAGGAAACGAGCGGGGATATCTGCCTAGAAAGTTCTTCCAGAAAGTCGTCGACCTAAAATCTGGAGAAATACATGGCTGGGAGGAAACTTGACATGGCATACTCCGTCGTTCTGTACATTCTTGTTTTTTTTTTTTGTTAGGCTTCCTGTGCTTTGAGGATTTTTGAGAATCCGCGTTTTTGGGACGCGTCTGTCACGTGTATCCCACCTGCCACGGTCACGCTTGTCAATTATTGGCGTTGCCAATGCCAATTTTGAAACTCAACAATTACTTTGCTGTCCTGAACTCTTCTCCATAATCCTCTTGACATTTATATCGCGGGCTTTCGAGAAGCCTGAAAGTTGGTGCACCAGACAAAACCGAAGGACCCGATCTCTCCTGTAAAGACGGAACAATGCGATGGAAAGCTTATTGGGCAATCTAAGCAAAACTGGGACAACCCTCGAGAATGCCACAACGCTGCGTCTCCCAAAGCGCCCTCGCAGCCAGCCTCTCGAAGACTTTGCACCCACATTGTGTCCAGGCTCTTCGCAGAGGAACGGCGCGTATGGGGCCAAGGGCTCGAGCCAGTCGAGCACCCAAAGTCGGATAGGGAACTCCAAGTTCAAGCCCGCTTTGGACACGGGTTCGAAGCATTCTGGCACGCGTCCTTCGAGTAAGGGCACAGGAGGGACAACGAACAAGAGCACGAGCGGGTCAAGTAGGCCTGGTACACAAGAGGCGAAAGGCTCAACGGTCAAGAAACCCCAGTTTAGGACGTTTACTGGGTACGTTGACGCCGATGAAGAGGTCAGCTCCTCGGAGGACGAGATGGATTTGCTGTCATCCCAGCCAGGATACTCGGACGATGACTGCCGCGTGTACAGGTCCTCCAAGTCGTCCGAGAAGACTACATCTCCCAAACGAGGTAGTAGTGGGAACTCCTGGTCGGCTGGTTTCGACGCAGGCACGCCGCGACCGAAGGTCGGTCAAAACGGCAAGACGAAGGCGGAGAAGAAGCTCACGAAAGAGGTGGACATTGATTTTACGGTGGAGACCCACTACCAGCACTCGCATGACCCTGCCATTCTGGACCAGAAATCGAAGAACCTGCAAAAGTTGAAGATCAGCAAGGTCAAGAAGGACGCTGCCGGGGATCCTCCTGCATCCCCCTCACTTCCTCCGTCCTCCTCTTCCACGTCGTTGAGACGGAACAAACCACCATCCAAGGAGAACAGCTCGTCGCATGCACGCAAGGAGAAACCAAAATTCTTGGACCCGCCTTCCAGGGGCAGAGACGACGAAGCTGTAGCCCTAGTAATCCGCGTCAGCCCACTCAGTGCGAAAAGCGCCAACTCGAACCGTCGCAGATCGCCCACACCGCCGCCTCGACCATCTCAGTCATCTTCGAGGTCAACAACAAAGCCTCTTCCCCATGGCCGAAGTCATTGCTGGGCCCTCAAAACCCCGCCCCAAGGCCTCGGGCACAACGAAATACGCAGACAGTCACAGACCTGCCTAGTTCGCAGGGCAGCAGGTCGTCCTTCGGGCAAGGAGGCTCACAAACGCGCCCGGCATTGTCGATGACAGATATCCTGGACCTCTCGCAGTCGCAAGGGCCATCAACGTCGAGGAGGAAGTCTTCTCAACTTCAGCATCGTTCACGGTCGCGGTCAAGAGAGAGATCGAGAGAATTGTCTCCTGAGTGTGAGGTTCGCGTCGTCCCGCAGCCGTTTCCCAACTTATCGCCGACCTCGTCCCCTTCGAAGCCCCCCTGTCCAGCAGAGTTTCCTCTGATGTCACCTTTGAGAGAGTCGCTGGAGGAGGAGCCGCGACATAAGCCGAAGTCCTCGTTTGCGCGCATACCGCAAGCGTTTCCGATGTCTCCACCAGTGTCGAAGGACCTGCAAGACGATTCAGGTGAAAAAACGCGTGTGAAGCCTTCAGGAACGGGCAAGGAGAAATCTTTGCTTTCGGAAGAGGAGGACTTGCCTGTGGTTGTGAAGAAACGCGCAGGCAAGGGGAAAGAGAAAGAGAAAGATACGCGGAAGGCGAAAGGGACGATACGTGTTAGGAAGAAACTGGACCCATTCCCTATGAGCACGCAGGTGTTGGCGAGTATTGACTCGCCTAGTGTTCCTCGGGCACGATCTCCTTCAGGATCGACACCTCCGTCTAAGAAGCGACCATCGGAGGACGGGAGTGGCGACGACCGTGTCTCGAAGAAGTCGAGGAAGTACATTTCTGAGTATGTCCTCTCCTTCTCATTATCATTGAGAATACTTTTTGCTGCGAATCCTCGTTGCTAAACCACATATGTGTGTACGAGGTGTTGACGACTTTGCAGACTTCTTCGATCGCCAACACGTTTGCCCTTCGAGGACGAGGGCGATTCAAGTACGTTCTCTCTCTATTGTTTTAAACCCGATCATTAAATGGCATCCATACTCTGCAGTCACCATTTCTCCAAACGTCGATCCACGAACACTCTGTCCTTACTGTGATGTGCCTCTGCCCTCCAGCCCATCTCCTCTCCTCCTTGGAATTCTCTCAGACATCAAGAAGAAATCAACACGCGATCCGCGTCCTTCCAACCCGCTTGGGCTCAAGGCCCCTCTCGCAATCTTCATTGCCGCGTGCCAGAGACACCGGTTCGAGTCGCAGATCCTGCCCGAGGCTGAGAGAAAGGGCTGGCCAAAGACAATTGATTGGAAGAGGCTCGGTGGGCGGATTGGGAGAATGAAGAGCGATTTGAAAGCTTTGATTGAAGACCCTGGAGAGGCGAGGAAGGAAGGCGGAGACGAGAGTGAAGAGGAGGACGATTGGGACGTGGTATATAGTAGGGATAAGGGCAAGAAGAAGGTGAAGAGCAAGAAAGGGGCGAAGGAGAGGAGCATCTTTTGGATGGAGATCATGACGGAGATTAAGGCGAAGGGTTTGAGAGCCGTCGCGGGTGTCCGTGGGCAGTTTACGAACTTTGAGAAGGCGCAACCTGGATAGTAGGTACATTGACATTCAATTCTTCTCTCTTGAACTGACTTTTTCTTTCAGCTACGGAGAGCTGGGCTCTGTGATCATCCATCAGACGCTGTATAACATGTTCCCTCCGTCAGAGATGGAACCCCATCTCATAGCACCGCTGACAGCGAATGAGTTCGTTCAGCGCATCCTCGTTCCCGAAGTCGCCCTTCGATTAATTATGGAGGATAAGAACCTCGACGGCGAGGGTGGGATGCAGGAAGCCCTTACAATCCTCAGGGACAGCTCAACGTATGGCGTCGCCATGTTTCCAGAGGACGGTGGAGAGTGGGGTGGCGGAGGAAGGAAGAGGGGCGAGGCGGACGAGGAGAAGATGGGCGTCGGAGATATGATCGTTATGGAGAGGGCAAGGAAGAGGAGGAAAGAGCTCGAGGAGGAGGAAGAGCAAGAAAGACGGGCTTCAGAGGCTGCGAAAGAGAGGGAGGCTGCTCAGGAGAGAGAAAAGGAGGCCCGGCGGAAGAGGAGGGATAGAGACAGGCAGGAGGCAGCCTCAGATGTGCCGTCTGAACCCAGTAAACCCCCACGGCCACGACCACGACCTATTGCCAAGGGCTCAAGCGCTATGAGTGTTGTCGCACCCCGAGAGTCGGAAGGCGACTCCAAGCGACGACCCATGCACATAACTCGAAGCAGGAGCCGAAGTCAGAGTGTAGCCAGCAATCGCTCGCACATGGACACCGACCCAGCGAGTGGAATCGAGACCTCTATCGAGATCAGCGACAGTGATAGCGACAATGCGCACCGACCGACGTCAGAGGAGAGGCGACGGTCGCCGTCTGCGAGTGAGAGCCGTCCGGGGCCGGGTTCTAGCAAGCCAAGCTCGACACGCTCGATGAGCAGAGGCATGGAAAGACTCGGCTTCGAATCGTCGGGCAGTAACACGAGTACGAAGGCGGTGGTTGACTCGAAACGGATGCGATCGAGGAGCTCATCGAGGGTACAGATGCCCAAGCCACAGGCGAGAGAGGACACGAAGATGGTCGTTGACGATGAAGACAGTGACAATGATCCCGTCGAGTTCCAGCGATTCACGACGCCCGTTTCGAAGCGTCGCGGATCTTCCAGGCAGCCTACTCTAGAGATCTCTAGCGACGAGGAGACACCGAAGGCCCAACCTCCACGTGATGTCGAGGATATATCTCCTTTGCGACCCCTCCTACGTGCAAAGGCGCGCTCAAAGGGTTCCCAGAGTTCTCTTATACAGTGTGTCTTTTTGGGTCTCCTGGTCTTCGAACAGACCCCCCGAGTCTGACGGTTTTTTTCTTCTTCAGCTTCAAGCAGACACACCTGGGAACGACAACCGCGAGCAAACCCTCTAGATCGTCTTCGAAGTCCAGCAGTACCCTGGAGCAGAAAGAAAGCTATGGATGGCTCTTGAACGCCGAGAGCTCGCCGTCGCCTCCCATGAGAGAGACGACACTAACGAAACGATAGACTTCACGACAGACCACGATATTTTATTCCTTCGTTGTTACATTGTTTTCTACGGCACCTGGAAGATATCTACTGCTGTTAAAGTACGTTACTGGCATCGAGTACTGTCTACTTACGTGTTTCAATAACTCAGCGCACATTTTCAATGGAGGGATGACGAGGAGACGAACAGATCAGAGCTATGTCAAATGAGCTTATTCGGTATTTCAACTCTCCCAGCTAGCTGGATACTCTGGAGATTTGCCAGCACCCTCAAGCCTTTTCGTGATAGGGGGATCCTCCATTGGTTTGACGCAACCTCCATGGATTCGCAGCATGCACTTGAGCACTGTTGTTTTCGCAGTTACCAAACTAACCTGCAACCTATTCTCAGAAGTGCCGAATTGTATGTTTGCTCTATGTGCATTGCGACCGCTTCTGACGCTTCGAATTAGATCTAGCACTATCCTTTCCAGACCCAAAGTCCCTGCCTCCAGCGTCTCAATAAATAAGACTATAAACAGCCGCTCCTAAGCGCCAGATACCATGAAACCGTTTTATTGTAGCAGAAAGCCGCCATCTAGTTATTCTGACATTTCCTGTCTGTACGGGGTATCGTTAATGCCTTGTTTTTTTATACCTTGGCGCAGATATGGCGTGATGGAGAGCAGAACCGTGAATTATCTTTCTTCGAATGGTCCGACATGTCTGACTGGTGAATAAAAGTGCAAACGACGGCTGTCCTTCTGCCGTTTTACGTGGCGTGTTCTGTCAGCATTCAAACGCATTGGACTATTTCAAGGAGGCTGCGTATTCCACCCTGCCCAACTCCATCATGGATTCCATCTTCTGGCAGGCTATCGTAGTTGGTGTGCTCGCAGCTTGCTTATGGGCTTTCCGCCATCGCCGAGTAATAGCTCTCGACAATTTACCAGGACCTCCAGCCAATTCCTGGCTCTTTGGTGAGCGGTTACTCTCCACAATCTAGCGCTGTTAGCTGCCTCAACTGATCGCTATGTCTAGGCTCGTGGGAACAGCTATTCAGTCGGGACGGATGGAATTTCCACCGTCAAATATCGGAAACTTGTGAGTATTCGACTCTTAATGCATTGTCGATGAATAGCCTACTGCATGGCCGGCAGATGGAGAGACCATCCGTGTTAAGGGCCTGTTTGGGGTAAGAAAAAAATCTTTTTCGCTCGAAGCATGTTTTCCAGAGTAACGGTCTTCCTCATCAGGCCAACAACATCTACGTCTACGATCCAAAGGCCGTGCACCATATCCTCGTGAAGGTATGCCAATGTTTCAAATCCTTTAATTCGAAAAGAAATATCTTCTTGCTCTTGCCACCCAGGACCAAGACATCTATGAAGAAACAGCAGGCTTCCTCGAGTGAGTTAGGTTCTCGTTATCCTGCTCCGGGCCCCTGACGCGTCAATCAGAAACATGAGGTTAACCTTCGGGGAAAGCCTTTTTACTGCTCTCGGTACGCGCACAACCATTTCCAAAAAAATGTGGACAGCGAGCGCTCATCGACTATTTAGGGGACCGCCATCGCTTGCATAGGAAGATGCTCAGCCCAGTCTTCTCAATTGCACATATGCGCGAGATGGGTAAGTTCGTGTTTGTAATTTTTTCCCTCTTGCTTAATCCCCTTGGTTTTCGCAGTTCACCTCTTCTACGAAATTTCCCATAAGGTAAAGGAGAGGCATACCGTCGTAATTGCGGCACCACCGGATCACTCATATATTTCATAGCTCGAAAACACCCTCGTGAAAATGACGACAAATGGTCCAAAGGAGGTGGGTAGGTCCTCATCTAAGCGTAGCAAATTACCTGACCTGTCCTAGGTCGATATCTTAGAGTGGAGCACCCGACTGGCGCTCGAACTCATTGGTCAAAGCGGACTTGGATATACATTCGACACGTTAGAGGAAGGGTCGACTCCACATCCATACGGCCTCGCGTCGAAGCAAGTCGTGTAAGCACTGCCTTGATTGCTATATTCCCGTGCCTCCAACCCAGCCATGGCTAGGCCACTTTCGGGCGGGCTTTACGCGAACGCCGTGAATGAAGTCATAGCGCCTATTATTTCTCGGGTCGTGAGCCCGAGGGTCGGTCGGTTCTTAGCGGACTGGGTTCCGTGGAAGGACCTCCAGGGATTCCGCGATGTAATGGACACACTCAACGGCACGGCAGCGGAAATTCTGGAAGAGAAGAAGAAGGCCATTCTTGCAGGTGATAAGGCAATGAAGGCACAGGTCGGCCACGGGAAAGATATCATGAGCATCTTATGTGCGTATCTTTCTTCTTGAATGACAACAGTCCTCGTTGACAACCAAACAGTGAAATCCAACATGAACGCTTCGCTCGAGGACAAATTAACTGACGAGGAGCTCCATGGTCAAGTATCGTGAGTTTTTATGCCATATCAGTCTGGCTTCGTCTGACTGAAGCACTTCAGCTCCCTGACTTTTGCGGCCACCGACACGACCTCGTCGGCGTTGTCGCGTATCTTGCATCTCCTTGCTGCAAACAAGGAATGTCAAGACCGAGTCCGACAGGAAATCAGGCAGGCCAAAGAAGACAGCGGAGGTCATGACATCGACTATGACACGTTAGTGTCTCTCCCTTACCTTGACGCTATTTGTCGAGAAACCCTTCGCTTGTAAGTGCAAAAGTTTCTTAAAGTTCCATGTCTTCTGACATACTCTACGATAAGGTACCCACCCGTCCCGTTTCTGCTGCGAATGTATATATCCATCACAATATATGTTACGAAGCTAATGGTTGTTGTCAGTGCTCGGGCGGATATGATCTTACCGTTGGCAACCCCTGTCAAAGGAATTGATGGGAGCGACATACAGGAAATACCAGTCCCGAACGGTACCAAAATATTTGTCTCCGTAATCTCCTCGAACACCAATCCTCATTATTGGGGGCCGGACTCTTATGAGTGGAAGCCTGAAAGGTGGCTGAACAAGCTCCCAGATACTGTGATCAATGCTCGTATCCCCGGCGTGTATTCGCACTTGTAGGGCTCATACATTTAGCATGCTGTTGTGCCCGCTGACATCTTCTTTAGGCTTACGTTCTTCGCCGGCGGGAGGTCTTGCATGTGAGCTTGACTGCTTTCTTCGTTTCTCCTGCGTGCTAAGCGTTTATATACCCAGTGGATTCAAATTTTCGCAGCTCGAAATGAGTGGGTTGATCCTATTTCTGACACATGTTGCCTGTTATTCAACAAACCTGCAGAGGTTGCGCTGGCGCTCTTGCTCGATCAGCTCGAGTTCGCTCCGTCCAAGGAACGCACCGTCTGGCAAATGACGTTTGTTTCCCTTCCTCACCCTGATTATGAAAGTGTTAGGCCTAGGCTCCCTCTCGTAATCAGTAGAGCGGCATGAAATGAGAAGTGTGGTTAGCGAAGATATGGTGGCATTCACTGAATACATATGTCTGTCGTCCGATGTAATTCAGAGCTCCAATTTACTGAAATGTGTTTGTAACGGTTCTCAAAAACCTACCAAAACAGTGCGGTCTTTTGTTACAAGGCCGTCTCCACAATTAGCGGAAGCTACACTATATTAGTCCCGGTGTTGGCTCGGTTACTATAGCGGAAGGGACCCAAAGTGGCGCATGACCACTTTGGGTCGAATGTCGGCCCGGAGGATTCGGCTTAGTAGATCATGTGATGATTCGCGTCACGAGAACAGCGGTGCTTCTTGCTACGTTCCATCACCTCCCGGGACCCGCAGAGGAATCTGCCAGTCTATGGAATGTGAGTATCACTACCTATTTGTGAATTTCGTCCGAATTCCTGGCCATCGCATCCGCGGCGCTCCTCACGACGGCAGCGAGGGCATCGATTGCGCCGTGACTAGCCCTTGTCCAACCAAGTTCGCCGCCCAATGTTTAAGACTGCAGACACCTTGTAAACGATTGTGGATATGCCAGGTGCTGGTCCGTCTCTTTCTGAAAACGTTCTGGCAGATGTCTCTAACCTCAAAATACGGAGCATCTGCCGTTGTAGGAGTCTGCCAAGTCTTCTCCGCACCCAAACCTCCCTGTCATCGGTCAGCAACTTGAGTCAAGACCTCAAAACTTCATGAGCGTCATCGAGTTACTAGAGTCGAGGGGCCACGAGTCTCACATAACGCCATCTCGCATGCTCACAAGTCGAAGCAGGAGCCAAAGCCAAAGTGTAGCGCGCATTTGTTCATCGATGGAGAACGAGTGGCCGAATAGCCCGACACCCGTACGGGTACGAAGACAGTGGTTGGTTTGAAGGGATCTCCATCAAGGAGCTCGTCGAAAGCTCGGATAAGGTTCCAACAACGGCAGGTCACCAAGACGGCTGTCGAAGATGGGAGTAGCAAGAAAGGACCTGTCGAGTCCGAGCGATTCATGGATACAAAGATGCATGTTCCGAAAAGGTTGCGGATCCCCCCCCCGCGGACAACAAAATCTCCGTACGCGGGGCTGCTGGTGTGTCCAGCCTACCACCCTGCGTGCACAAGCGCAATGGAATGGTCCCCAGAACATGCTCTGACTGTCTTTCGATGACTGGTTTTTCTCCAGGCCTGTCTCATTGACGATTCGTTTGGTTTCTAGCCGACGTACCGGAGAACAACACCTGCGAGCAAGCTCTCTCGTTCTTCGAAGGTCAGTGGCTATGCCGCACTACAAGAAAGCAATGGATGGCCCTTGACCGACTGGAGCTCGCAACTCTCAGCTTGAAGGAGATACGACGCGACAGAAACGATGAGCTTCATGGCGGGCCACGATGCCATACCCCTCCGTTGATGTGCTGTTCCTACGTGGCCTGGAAGATGTTTACTGGCTGTTGAATAAGGTACGCTACGCATTGAGTTATGTTTACTTACGTGTTATCAGCGCAATTACTGACCACTCCGTTTCAGTCCGGCATTTCATTCGCGGGGCACCCAGGGAAAAAAATGCCCTACGCGTAGCCGACCGTACGTGTTCCCAAAAGTCCCAAATTGTATGCATACTCTCCGTGCTTCTGCGACGGCTGACACGAGTTCGCTTAGAATGCCACTGGTGTGGCTTATCTTCTCTTCTAAGTATACCCCGTCGATTGGACCCTGCATAAGCAAGAATTACGCCCGGATCCCACAGTGGTCTCATCGCTACATCCTCAGTTTCTCGTAGCATTGTGATAGGTCAGGACAGTTGTCAAACGATGAGATCGATAAACGTTATTCAAGACCGTTGCCTGACAGATGCTTGACGTGAAGACTGGTCATGCAGTAATCTTGAAAGGATTGTCCGGCTTCTTTCCTTTGTTTGAGTTTGAGAGTGTTCGCTCAGTGAGTACTTCTCCGCTTGAGAGCTGCTCCAGCCGACGAGATTCTCAGCCGTGAAAGCGGTGGGAGCATCGAGAGCCGAGTCGGAACCGCGAACCCTCCAACTTTCCTCTCGAATTGCATCTGCCCTCCCTAGATCAAATTCAAACACCTACCTAGCGCACCTCAACAGCTCAGGCTTTCTAAACAGGCCAGTCCAAGTGCCAGATACCGCAGAAATACTCCACTGCTGCGGACACTCCAATTTGCTTATTATCCTCCAAGTACATCCTCTGTCTTTGTTAATGCCTTCTTCCCGCTTCTCTCCACGAATACGGTCCGATGGAGTCACGTCTGGCGTATTGTCAGCACCCGCCAATCCGGTCGCTGAAGAGAAAGCGGCGAAGCAGACTCGGCTTCCCTGGAATTTCTTCGCATGGTCCAGCGCGTCTTGGAATAGAAGTGGAGGCGATGTCCGACCTTCTGCGGCTTTACGTGGGACTAGCTGTCTCAGCATTCAAACAGATGAGGATTTCGCATATTAAAGGAGAAACGATAGTGGCCAGTCCCCATCCCGACCATGGATTCTGCCATCTTACAAGCTATTGGAATCGGAGTACTCGCAACTTGCTTGTGGGTTTTCCGCCGTCGCGTCCGAGTGACAGCTCTCGACAATTTACCCGGGCCGCCCGCTAAGTCTTGGATCTTCGGTGAGCGATCGCCTCTCTCATCTGACATTGTTTGCCCGCCCGACTGATTCATCACTTTTATTCGTATCTAGGCTCCTTGGAACAGTTGTTCAGTCGGAATGCATGGGATTACCACCGTCAAATATCCGAAACTTGTGAGAATCAAACTCTGAGGGCGTCGTCGTTGAACGATCTGATGCATAGCTAACAGATGGAGATACTATTCGCGTCAAGGGTCTATTTGGGGTAACAAAAATCCTCTTTGCTCTTGTCCTATTTCATGGGCTAACTATCTTCGTCAATAGGCCAACAACCTCTTTGTCAACGACCCAAAGGCCGTGCACCATATTCTCGTCAAAGTACGTCAATAGTTCACATCTTCGATTCAAGAAAGGATATCTCATCACGCCGTGCCACACAGGAGCAAGACGTCTATGAAGAGACACCAGGCTTCCTCGAGTGGGTTATATTTCCCTTCGTTCACTTCAAATTCCCTTACACGACAAGCAGGACCAATAGGTTGACCCTTGGGGAGAGCTTTTTTACTGCTCTCGGTAAGAATACACCCATTTCCAAAGTGCGTACACAGGGCATTAATTGGCCATTCAGGACAACGTCATCGCCTCCACAGGAAGATGCTCAGTCCAGTCTTTTCGATCGCTCATATGCGGGAGATGGGTAAATTTCAGGTTTTTGATGTCTTTCCTCTCGCCTGACTCACTTGGCTTGGGTAGTTCCACTGTTCTACGAAATTTCCCACAAGGTAAAATGAATAATTTATAATCACGCTCGTTGTCCCTCTCAGCCACTTATACATTTCATAGCTCGAAAATACCTTGATGAAGATGACGGTAAATGGTCCAAAAGAGGCACGTAGTGTCTCAGCTAAGCATGACGGGCGATCTAACCTCACAGTAGCTTGATGTATTGGAGTGGAACACCCGACTTGCGCTCGAGCTCATCGGTCAGAGTGGGCTTGGATACTCGTTCGATACGTTAGAGGAAGGGTCGACTCCACATCCATATGGCATCGCGTCGAAGCAGTTCGTGTAAGCCTTACCTTGATGGCCATATTTCTGTGCCTCTAACGCAGCCTTGTATAGACCGCTATCGGGTGGATTTCAAGCGAGCGTTGCAAAAGAGGTGATAGCGCCCGTTGCTTCCCGTGTTGTTGGCCCGAGGATTGGTCGGTTCTTGGCGAATTGGGTTCCGTGGAACTCACTTCGTGGATTCCGCGATGTCGTAGACTTACTCAATGGCACGGCATCTGAAATCCTGGAGGAGAAGAAGAAGGCCATCCTCGCAGGTGACGAGGCAATGAAGGCGCAGGTCGGTCACGGGAAGGATATCATCAGTATCTTAAGTGCGGGTTTTTCTTCTCGATCGGGTTCGTCGTCATTGACAGCCAGATAGTGAAGTCCAACATGACCGCCTCGGGTGAGGACAAACTCACTGACGAAGAGCTACATGGCCAAGTATCGTGAGTTCTCCTGTTTTTTTCATCTACATTCGTCTCACTGGGACCTCTTAGCGCTCTGACCTTTGCTGCCACCGACACGACTTCATCAGCGTTGTCGCGTATCTTGCATCTCCTCGCTGCAAATAAGGAATGTCAAGACCGGGTCCGACAGGAAATCAGGCAGGCCAAAGAACACAACGGAGGTCATGACATCGACTATGACACCTTGGTCTCTCTTCCGTACCTTGACGCCATTTGCCGAGAAACGCTTCGCTTGTAAGTGCACAGGCTTCTAAACCTAAATGAACTTCTTTTGATATTGGTTAAGACATCCGCCCGTGCCGTATCTACTACGAACGTAAGCGTCCTACATGACATATGTTACAAAGCTAACAACTGGTAACAGTGCTCGGGCAGACCTCGTCTTACCTCTAGCAACCCCTGTCAAAGGAATCGACGGCAGCGACATGCACGAAGTACTGGTCCCCAATGGCACCACAATCTTCGTCTCTATAACCTCTTCAAACACCAATCCTAGATTCTGGGGACCGGACTCTTATGAGTGGAAGCCTGAAAGGTGGTTGCAGCAACTCCCAGATACTGTGACCAGTGCACGTATCCCTGGAGTGTATTCGCACCTGTAAGATCCTGGCGTCCACGCCACTGTTGTGCCTGGCTTACACAACTTTTTCAGGCTGACATTCTTCGCCGGCGGGAGGTCTTGCATGTAAGCCTGAGCCCCTCTTGGACTTTCTTTATGCTAAGCGTAAGCGCATCTATGCCCAGCGGATTTAAATTTTCGCAGCTCGAGATGAGTGAGTTAGAGCTTTTAAAGGTGCCCCTTGATTACTGATGCAACGGACTTTCAGAGGTTGCGCTCGCACTCTTGCTCGAGCGGCTGGAGTTCACGCCGTCCAAAGAACAAACCGTCTGGCAAATGACGGGTATCGCCCTTCCACACCCTAACTACGAAAGTACTAGGCCGAGGCTCCCCCTCGTGATTAGTAGGGCGACATGAACATCTGAACTCTCGAATCCGCCTTTTACTCTACGGGAGAAAAGCAACATAAAGAGGAAGTGTGTGAATAGCAAATAGATGTCGTCCTCTCGGTCTATCGTCTCATGTAATCTCCAAATGAAATTTAACGTTCGTACTGTCCCTTACACGTGGAAAAGTGTCTTCAGTACGAACCACCGAGAAACAGAAGGAAAGCACAGTGAGAAGCGTCAAGGTAAGGACCCTGTAAAGTTCGAAGTGGCGCATTTCCGTTTTGGGCCGAAATCTCGAACAAACGTATCCAAATGGGCGGGAAATGGGGCAAGTTTCTAGGGCCCGGCAAAAAAGCCAAATATCGCCGTTTTCGGAGGCGAGATGTTCGTGCTACCATCAGGCTCGTATGTATCGCTGCCGTTGTGCTGCTGCCGTTGTGCTGGTGTCATCGTGGCTATTCTGATGTCGCATCACGTGCATCACGCACGATGTTTCGCGTGACATGATGGACTGCGGATCCGAACACGTCCTGTTCCTAACTTCCTCCGTCATTCATCATCCTTTGGTCAATATTCCGCATATAATCCTCGCATACGATGGCTCTTTTTCTCAAGGGTTACAGGCTCGACATGTCCAAGATAAAGAAAACCGTTCCCCTCGAGCCAAACGACCGCCCAGATGACTGGGTCATCCCTATCGTCAACACTATCCCTAGGGGCGCCTACAAATACGTTCAAAATGGCTACGAGTCAGACGGCAGTATCAATGTCATGATTGTTCTCGAGGATGGGGTTGATGAGCAGGAGTTAATGAAGAGCCCAGTGACATCCTCAGACAAAACGCTGACTGCTATTGGCCGTGACATTTGCACGCCGGGCATTTGGCCATCATTTGACAGTGCGTTCTGCCTGCTCAATTCTAATTTTGAAGGAGGCCCTCCTAACGAGCAGGCTAACAGGTCTTGGGTCTCCTAAGACGTTTTGGAAGAACTCACAGGGTGTCGCTAGCAGACTGCAGGAATGGAATGAAGAACATGCAAAGGGTGTGTGAAGAGAGGAAGGAAGGATTGTGTTGCCCTTGCCCTCCTGGTTGATCAGCTCGAGTTCGCGCCATCCAAAGAACAAATCGTGTGGCAAATGACGGCTGTTGTTCTTCCTCACCCTGACTATGACAGCGTTAGGCCAAGGCTCCCTCTCATGATCAGTAGAGCGGCCTGAGGCCTGAGATTGAAATCTCAATGATCAGATCCCCTGTTGATGCGAGAGGAGAATGGGTGTGGTTAGCAAATAGTAGAGCGCGTCCACCCAATATGTCTAGTGTCCTCTGCATCCTTAAATTCAAATATTCTGCCGTTTCTCGAAAACAAAATGGAGACAGTAAAAGAACCGCCCTGTGTGGTCCCAAGTGGCGCATTTCCACTTTGGGCCAAAAATTGAGCAGACGCATCCAAATGGGTCGAAAATCGGGCCAATTTCCCGGACCTGGTAGAAAAGGCAAAATGGGACGTGAGCCCCCTTGACCAGCCTTCCCCAAGTATTTCCTCGAATCTGCCTTGTGAACACCCTGACTAGTCGCAATGCCTATCAAGTTACGGCTCTCTGAAGATATTCTATCCGGTCTCGGACCACGCAGCGTCGTTCGTGGCGGCAGTCTCAATATTTTGCGCACCAGGACGTCCTCGTTTGGCAGCAATGCCCCCTCGACTCGAGCATTTGCCAAACCAGCCGTGCCTACAGAAATCTTGGAGCGCATTATCATGGTCTATGTTACTGGATTAATGCGACCAAGCTGGCCGGATTCACCAAGCACCGAATACTCACTCAACACCGAAAGCTTGTCGGAGATCACGACCTTGGTCGCTGTATCAAGAGATGTGTTCTTCCTCACTGTGCGAGAGGTGTGCCGGAGAGAAATCAGCTTCGTTTGCTCAAAAGGCGCGGAACGCCTCTGCGGATTTCTCACTTTCGTTGAAAACTTCTTTCGAATGCGAGGATGGTATGGCGGCAGCGCGTGGCTTAGGTCCGTATTCTTTCGTTGTCTTCAGATGAGGTCCAGAGCACTCTGAATAGCTTTTCTGTCGCGCATATATTAGGTCTATCTTTGTCCCCTCGTTCATGGTGTCTCTGAGAGTCCATGTTTTCACTCATCTGACATCTCTCAAAACTCTCCGTGTCGACTTCTCTCATACGACGTTGTTCACCCAACGCTCGTCCGCCTCCAATCTCTTCAATGCGGTTGCGCACGGAAGACTGCTTCCCAACCTTACTGAGCTCATTCTGACCAAACTTGCGCGCGTGGACGCGCATATACTGACTCTCATCTCTCGCAACATCCCTCGTCTGACCCTGCTCGTCCTCGACGCAGTGAGAGCCTTGGAAATAGACTGCTGTACGACTTGTTATGAAGAAAGTCTGAGCAGGATAGTGCACTCGCCTCTCCCTGAATGGTTTCGGGATGCTCAAGATTTAGGCGTGAGTCCTCTCGTTGAGATCTTGTACAGGCTCTCTTGGATGATCTTGAACTGAATGGCTACTTTCCTCACAAGATTGTTTTCGGAATGGCTCTCAGGCCTCTGAAACACCTCCGAGAGATCTCTCTTGGTATATTCCTCTCTCACTATCACCTTCTAGACATTCACACAACACATGAAAACAACGGAAATGGCGAAGACGATCCTTCGACCGCTACGAGTATCTCAGGCTGTACAAGTTGCTTGAAATATAAGCGAAGCACTCAGGAACGCGAACTCATAGCGAGTTTCTACCTCGCCTGCTACCTACCCTCACTTTCTAGGATAACATGGGCGACTACGTTCTGCATGTGCCGCACTGGAGACGATGATTGTTTCGACGCGATCAAAGGATTGCCCGGGCCGGATAATATCGCCTTGGCTTTTGTGAAGACGACAAGACCCGCAAAACCAGCAGCGTCCCAGAAGAATAAACCGACGTGCTCTTGCAGCCGCGCTGCCTTGAAAAGGACGGTCCTCGAAGTCCTTCGAACAGAAATGATTACGATAGAGAGAGTCCTCTAATTCCTTACCTGATACTGATACTCATGCTACTTGGACCCACTACTTACCATTCCCAGAAATCAGATCACGCCCACTCACTGTTGTTCCTCGCCATTCTTTCTTCATTGTATTGTAACCGCTGCACTAGATGTATTTCCTTGACGACTGCAAAGTAATGAGGAACAATAGCCCGTCGAGCACGAGGTATAAGCGTTCGAGTTCCGCTAAATGTCTGGCCACGGTGGCCCAGTGGCCAGTCCCTGGATCATGTGTCAGTGCATGAATGCCACAGCTGAAAGAAAAATATATAAGCCAACACTCTTTCTTGAACGTTCCCTAGAAGACTTGTTTGCCTTCATCATTCTTCGAGTGAACGCAGTTCCCTCGACACAGCCCACCGTCACGACATCTGTCCGCCAGCAGGCCTATACCCCATATCCCACTATCCACATCCACTATAATGCCAACCATAGCCACATCTGACGCGAAGGCTGCCGAATTCGCGCGGCTTTTCAACCTATTCGACCGTCTGGCGTCCCGACGTGCACGAACCACTACGACCAACAAAATTAATAACGACCGCGAGGGCCCAGCTGCTACCGCGGAGAGACAAAATCTTCTCCCCCTACCAGACGACTTCAGCCCCGTCCTCAAGAACTCTCCACCATCGCTGCTGCCAGTGGTCGCAAGCCACGTCTCGAGTGCACCCCGGCG
>JANKHO010000294.1:0-28302 GCA_027627235.1 Agrocybe chaxingu | reverse complement strand
ATAGATGCTTTTCTTTACCTTTTTTAAAAAAAAAACCTGCTTATTCTCGCCCAGTATTCTCTGCAGCTGTAAGTTCATGGAAGCGTATCCCTCATTGTTGCCCTCTCACATCAGAATATCCAGATCATTGTTGGGTCTATTGTCATAAAATCCCCTTCGTCTAGCATGGCGTCGAGCGCCTTTATCGAGTTAGGCCTGGCCTGCGACATGTTTGAGAAAGGTGCTTCGCAATCACGAAGAGTACGAAGCGGTCATGTATGTGACCCATGACCTCTTAGGCCCCCGCTTCTTCTCACTTTAGAAACATAGGCAATTTTGAACAAAATGCGTGGAAAGGCTTTCCAAGTCTACTCACAATTCCGTTCTGGAAATATTCCTTCTAGTAGGCTGTTATCCGTGGGGAAACCCGATTATGGGAACGATGAACTTGCTTTATTTGGTGGCCAGACGAAGGTCCTCGTAGTCAATCTTCTGAACACTTGGAACAAGCACAAGCTTTGCGAACAGCATTCATCGCCTTCATCAAGTACTACACCACCCGTCTCTAGCCCGTCTTCAGAAAGCGAGTCACGTGGTACACCTTCCAGTGACGTGTGCAAACAGGTGCACCCGTCTTTGGTGGAATACCTCTCAATATTTCCGCCCTCATCAGCGTCGAACAGCCCACCGCAGGCCAAAGAAACTGTTCTTTCTTTCGATCCGCCTGTACCACGAACTTCTTTACCATCAATAGCCCAAACATCCTTGCCAGTCACGTCGACCTCTATAGGACAGCCACACGTCAATGCCGACCAACAACGCACGTGGCCAAATTGGACGACACCATCATTGTACACACCCTTGCACACAGAACCGTTGAACTCGCCCTCTCGAACCTCGCATGTTGCCAGCAGCTCCTATCTTCCGACGCTTGGTGTAATACCTGTGCAACCAGAGGTAAAGCCAAGCCAAACCAACGACCTTCTCGATTTCGGAATGGTTGTGGCTGGTGGAGAGTCAGGCATGGACGAACAGTGGATGTCGTTTATGAGAGAGTCTGGATTTCTTCAAGTCAACGGAAGTGTGGGGGTGCCACCGCCGGCACCGCCTTATCCCCCGGACATGAGCTCCGAAGAACAGCACTGCTTCTGAATTGTTGAGCTTTTTCTTGTACACAATTTGGTAAACACATTACTCTTGTAAGTAGGTACATGTTGCGAAAGTAGACAACCACTGGGAGCCTGACATGCATCGGACCGATAGACCGAAGAGGATGACGATGAGTCAAAATTGCGGGCTTTCATCTTTCAGTTGCGAAAGTCCGCTTATGATATGTAGTGTTCAAGAATACCCCCGAACGACTGGTCTTCTTTCCTTTCATCCACCACCAACATGCCATCCCAAAAGTCTCGGAAGCTGACCGGTACTGACCTTATCCATGGGGATGCTGGACTGACAGGCCCAGAGGTTGCTCCATCTATTTCGGTATCAACCAGTACGTGAAGCACCCCCATCCATCCTGGCCCCTCTCCAACGACATTGTTCAAACTTCAGCATTTAGAGCCTTGGACCCCTTCAGAGAAGATGGTAGCCTCAGCAGCCTTGATATGCGTAATCCCCCTCGGCATGTTTACTCCAGATACACCCAGGGAATCAGCACGCGTGCTGAGCGAATTTTGAGCCGAATTAATGTAGGTGTTCTCTGCCATCTTTTTTCATGCGTTTTCAAGGATCACAAACGCAGAATGGCTTTGCGATTACCTATGCCTCTGGTCTTGCGGCTTCGTATGCGGTTGGTGGCCCGATTTCCCCTCCCCAAATCGGTTATTCAATTAAATGCAGGCACTCGTCTTCTTCCAACCTAAACGAATTGCCATCAGAGGCGGATATCATGGCTGTCATGCTACCATCGCAGTTTATAAGAAGAACCAAGGAATCGACATCGAATTGATCGACCTGGATGCGGAGTACCGACCCGGCGATCTTTGTTGGTTAGAAACACCTGTAAATCCTACAGGAGAATCTAGGTATGTACTTTGTCTTCCGCTTTTTCCCTTCCTTTCTTACAAATATGTATTAAAGGGATATCCGGTACTATGCAGATAAGGTACCCAAATTTTTGTTTGACTTATGCTCCTGCCAACCATCAACCTTAACGACTTCCCCCCAACCCAGGTACATAAAGTAGGAGGCAAGATCATAGTTGACTCCACATTTGGGCCCCCGCCTCTCCAGTACCCTTTCGAATTTGGAGCTGATTGGTAAGTGATTCGCTGATCACCTGGTCAGTATATTCACTTGAACAATTCAGCGTTCTCCATTCAGGTAAGTGTTGATCTTACACCTTTTACGCCATCTCGCCTTAGCTCGTTTTCTGCGATAGGAACGAAATACTTTGGTGGGCACTCGGACTTGCTGGCCGGAGTGTTGGTCGTTAAGTCCTTGAACGAGTGGAGTCAGGTACACTTGTCACAAAGTCTGCCCGCTATTGAAGCTAACGAATGCTGTAGCTGCATTCTGATAGGACTTTCCTGGGCAGTATGATGGGCTCGCTCGAATCGTGGCTTCTCCTTCGTTCCCTGAGAACCCTTCATTTGAGAGTACCTCGCCAATCCGCCTCTGCCACTATTCTTGCGCAGTGGCTAGACTCCGTCGCTAAAACGCCTGCCGGACAAAGCTTTGACGGTGTTCCTGGTGGAGTCGTGGCTCACGTCTGGCATTCCGCATTGCAAGGAGTAGACGAGCGAGGGTTTGACCCTAGTAAGCAAATGCAGGGAGGCTGGAACGCCACTTTTGCCATACATGTAAGACCCTTCCGAAATGCCACGATCTCGCCTTCCGATTCTGAACTGCGTTTATCATAGCTCTCGAGACCGGAGCATGCCCGACAGTTTCCTCACCTCTTGAAGTACTTTGTTGTCAGTTAATCCTTTATTTGCTTCCGCTGCCGAGACCCTCACCGCATTTCTAAGCAGCCGGCGACTAGCTTAGGCGGTGTCGAATCACTTGTCGAGCATCGTATCCAGAGCGATCCGGGTGCTGATCCTCGTTTGATCAGGTTGAGTATTGGGGTCGAAGACGTTGAGGTAAATTCTCAGATCAAATATAGCTTATCTCATCTCATCTGTCTCGTAGGATTTGAAGGAAGATTTGAAACAAGCTTTACAGAAATTGCTCCTCGTATGTTGACTTTTTCCTTCAAGGTGGCATCACGGATTGATTCACGTCGCAGACCACGGCGAAACTGTGAGCACCTCACAGGAACAGAATATAAATTACTAGAAATATCTACAAATGGAATATCTTGCGCTTGACTGGTGTCAGGAGTGCTAGTGACATGCTCTCGCCCAATCCCATCAGATCCCCCTATGTGTGTTTGACAGCTGAAGAGTTTAGGCAGAATTTACGAAGGCGTGCGGGAGGCCAGAATATTCGCAAGGTTTTCCCTCCTTTACTCTCATTGCAACGGACGACCACGAAGCAAGCAACGCTCATGCCCTCTCTATCCTCTAAACGCTTATATTTACGAGGTCAGCTTTCTGAGATTCAGTGTGCATTGCGCAGAGCTCAATATAATCCAAGGGCTATCGAAGGACACTACAGAGGAAGAATTGTCGAAGGTAGTCGTCCTGTTTTCTAGTCCCAAATGATTGCGACGACGCGCTACCAGTACCTCTCGTGTTATGGAACGATCACTGAGGTCAAACTACTTCCACGTGAGCACTAATTTCAAGGCATTTACGCACATTGTTGAAAATGAGCTCGCAGACTACGCTTTTATCCAATTCGAATCGGAGAAGGTGCCCGCCTTCTGTGTTGTCCTGGAAGTGACATTCTGAGGCCTCATCAGGACGCTGTGCAAGTCCTCAAGACTTACCAGGATCAACCACTTCTCGGAAAACGTTGTTGTAGATCAACACAAATGATTCGACTGCAGCTAACCCTTGTCAATTGATCAGATGTTGTTGTCGAATTTGCACACCCCTTGCGCAAGGACATGGCTTCATTTTCGAGTAGCACTGGCTCAGAAAGCTGGTAAGCGACTATCTGCCAAACTTTCGGTAAATGTATGCGCTCATAATCGTTTGTATCAGCCGCTCTCCTACCTATAGAGAAAGTGGTCGACATCCTGTCGTCGTTTTCGACATCCCAAGCGATGTTCGTTGGCAGGTCAGTGCTATGCAACAAATGAGTAACTTCACCCTTAATGATCGCACTTCCAACATGCAGGAGCTGAAAGACTTCGGTAGATTGTCGGGTAGGCTCGTGGCGTACTGTGATCTCGACAAAGTTCAGCAAGGGCGAGGGTGGGACCCTGTTCGAGTTTGTATAACATTCTCAATCTAACGATGTCAATCTAGATTTATTGAATACTTTACCCGAGAGGACGCTAGGCATGCCGTCAGAGTTTTAGACGGTCAACGTCTTGGTGGCAAGAGTGTGCGAGTGGTCAGCCACGAGGTGAGTGTCTACCCTGCGTCGATGACCCTTTACCCCGAGGGTTCTATCTACGGAGAGGGGATGTTTCAACTGACCTAACTGACTGGCCGCCGTTGCAGAAATCCATCTCGTGGCGAAAATCTCGTTCGAGGTCCCCAGGAAGGCAGCCCATCCCCAGCCGCTCGCGAAGTTACAAACATGATGACTACCTCGCGTCTCGGCCAAGCTATATTTACCCCCGGCACGCCAACGAGCATGATTACGACTTTGGCGAGCGCCGACAGTTCTCATCGACGCCGTTGTACCAGTCCAAATCCAGCTTCAGTCCCGACCAGAGGGATCTCGGATCCAGGGCCTTCCTCGACAACAACAACCTAGGAGGGCCTGATTCAAGCACTGCGAGGGCCGCCACCTGGGCAGCGAGCTCACACCACGACTACTACCACCATGACTATGAACACACCACGTCTCGATACTACGCTGATGAGATTTATTACAGTGACCACAGGGAGTCCGCCTTCGAGGGGGACACCACCTTCCATCGCGATTATCGTCACTTCCAGCGCCCGATGGACCCATATCAGTGATTCGCAGGCAGGGGCGGACAGTCGGTCGTGTCATAGGTCCGCCAAGTCCCAAAGAAAAGCAAACGACCTCAAAACTCGTGTATGAGGCCCAAGCGGACGTTAACCAGCTGCTTCTATAAACGCATCAACTCTTTCAACTCGGGAATGTGCCACCTTCCTGCAATCAAAATGGACACTTCATATATTTCGCCCAATTGTCATTTCGCATCTGCTTCAACTTCGGCCTCATAATCATATCAATCATCCTTCTACCTGATTGCTCCATTCTCATCGATTTCACCGCATATGTCTCATAACGGACTGTTTGAAGGCGGAGGAGCAGACAAAACGCATCGCGTATACACAATTAGATTTTCTGAAACCAATCACTTAGAATAAGTAACATATCCATCTCATTTGCTTCTGTAAAATTCCAAGAAGTTGCTCTTCTCCTCCCAACCCATCCCTGTACGTTTCAACTTGCCCATCTGCGCAATGAGGCTGGCGCAAGTCTCAGAAAGCGCGTCTTCTCCCGCATAGTCTGAGAGTATTTCACTGGAAATGAACAACTGTGACCCCGGAGATTCCGAAGGGGCGAGGAGGCGAATTGTTATCTGCGGGGCTGATAACGATGCTGCAAGGGTGAAGAGGTGTGAAAGTGGGCCCAGGGTCTTCGCGGGTACCGAATAAGTCAAGCTAGGGGCGACAGCTGTGGGAGGATCGTATCTACAGAGAATGAGCAAGGCAACGAGACCAGAGTGTCGAAGCTTAAACCTACCTGACACACATTACAAACACTTGATAGCCCTTGACGGGCACGTTTTGACGAAAGACGTCAGCGAAACGAAGAAGACCTCGCCCGTTACTTGTAGTACACTCAGGGAAGACAACAATGGGCTTTGCAGATTTCTTTCTAATTTCCTCGAGACTGAATGCAGGCGATCTCGACAAGTTATTGCCAAAGGAAGGAGTATGTCCAGTAATCCAGATCATTTTCAACACGGAAGCCTGCTGGAATCCGCGAATAGCAATGCGGGTAACAGCGGCTCGATTCGTAGTTTGTATGCTGGCAGAACCAGTGCCGGTGCGGCGTCCTGGAGTGGGCGTGATGGGCGTAGATGAACGAGAGCGCTCGGGGTGCTCTGGGACGGATTCAGGGACCGGAATCACAAAAATAGGGTTGAATCTGGTGGTCGTGGCGGTTTCAAACGCGAGAGGAAATGAAAACAATGGTCAAACCTTATTGCGAGCCAAAGGACTTCTATCCATGAAGCCCAGTTGGACACGATGATGTCGCCAGTCTTTGGATCCCATGATTCTGCAAGTTTTGGGCCTTTCCTGTGAATTGTTTGGATGGAAGGTCGGAAGTGACGAAGGTTCAGTGCACACCCACCCTCGTTTGCGGTTGAATTGTTCCGGTGAGATCCACACAAAACCCAGAATGAAAAGCACACTCCTTCCCAACAGAAACGTCAACAGATATTCGACGAAACGGTATAAAGGAGGTATAGGGAGCTGTGGCCGATGCCATGTTAGCTTTTGATGACACAAATGAAAGTGGGAGGTCTCACGAGAGCTAAGCAGGCTCCGCGGACCACGACGAGATAGACAGCTGTTAAGACTAGGATTGAGGCGGTCCTGATAGTCCCTAAGACATAGCGAATGGGCAGGGTTAATTTCCCGAGGAATTCAGACCCCACAGGTGGCACTGGTGTCAAAAAGGGCTGCCGAGTGTTCGGTGAATGAGTGACGCGTATCTAGACGCTCAGACGCACCTGAATGCCCGTTCCTAAGTCCTGGATTGGGGGTTTAGCGATGGATGGTAGGTTGGATGCGACACGCACCCTGTACGCGCTGAACTTCTCCATCGAGGTCAGATGCAAAGACCGATCGTGAGACTGCCCAAATTGGATCGCCGGCCCTGCCGCAGCCGGCATCCACGATGCAACTCCTACGCTTCCTCTGAACCACCCACCATGTCTGCACAATCTCCTCCGGGCTTCTTCGCTATGATCAAGAAATATTCCAGATACACATTCAATCGATATCGCGCCCTCCATATCTTTGGCAAGGTCTGTTGCTGTCCTCATGTCGTCATAGTTGTTCACACACTGTCGGCCTCGACAGTTGTTCATCTGGCTCGTCATTCTCTTCTACATCTGCATGGGTGCGCATGCTTGAAATCATCTCAAATGTGTCTCATCTGAAGTACAGGTGCATTTATTGTCGTTGTGACACCTGCGCGCATCGCCCAATATCTCTATGACAAGGCTCGGATCCTTGCATCGACACGGCTCGGGTGGCTGGCCATAAGTGGTGCAATAGGTGCATTGCTACGTTACATTGCCAAATTTTGTTCGTGAACCTCCCTTTCACAGTTGTTATCTCGTTTCCACCACTCATTGGACACACAACACTTGTCACGCTGTGTGGTTTTGCATACGGCATGAAGGGATTCTTCATCGGGGCCCAGCATCTTTGATTGGCTCTGCTGTCGTATTTGCCGTCCTTCGTTTTCTCTTCAGCGAGAGGCTACGCGTATGGTCAAGCAAAAATGAAAAGTGGCAAGCTTTGGAATCAGTGGTGGTGGGTCGCCGCGTCGCCGCTTCTCTTTCCTTGATGCTCATCGGAATTACGAAGACGGCCAAGGGCCTTCCTCTCATCATTTTGATTCGTATCTCACCGTTCCCTCCATGGGTCTACTCCAACTCGTTGTTTGCTGTGAGACGAATGCAATGCCTCGTTTATGTTCTCCCTCACCCCCTAATCCAGTCAATCGAAGCCGTGAAATTGTGGCAATTCGTGGTCGCCACGACGTTTGTATTCCCGAAGCTTCTGCTGCACACATTCATTGGCTCCAAGATTGCTGAATTGTCGGATGGCGACCAACGCGGTCATATGGACACCCGTACGTCTGTAAACCAGTTGTGACCGTCCGGCGGAGTAAACTCCTTCGATAGGTACTAAAGTCTTGAATGGCGTTTTCGTCGGCGGTGGAATCCTGGTCGCCATTTTTACCAGCTGGTTTGTCACAACTCTCTTAGGCGCCTTCATGGCTAAACTTGCGCCTCCAGGACTGTTTACAACCTCGTCCAACGTCATATACGCCATCTGGAAGGCTTCTCTCCTGAAGTCGATGAGTTGGCAGCGGAGGCCATCGAAGACTATGATGAAGAAGCACCACTGCTGTCTCCAACTCATAACTAACCATTTTGCAACCCCATGTAGAACCTAATGCATAATGACGGACTGGGCTAGTGCTTGTGGAGATGATGGGTATAGAGCTTGCGGATATATATTATGTAGATGATCACACCCATCTCGTGTTGAGCTTGAGTAGGACAGTGTACCATAGAAAGAACCCTCACCCCTCTCAATAGTAGTGTAAGAAAAGCAAGCTAAAACTGGCACCGATAAGAAATACCAGGATGAATAAACGTCCATCCTTCGCCCGTTTCTTCGCCTCCTTCAACTGTGCATTGCCCTTTTCCACGGTAGTTGTGGCAGTAAGTGCATCCTCATAGAGTTGGTCCGTAAGAATGGTCTGCTGCGTCAAGTGAGCGACGAGCTCCATCTGCAGGGCGCTGATATCCATAAGCCGTGATTCTGCCTGCTGGACCGACTCCAGGGTATCTTGCACACTTTTTAGGATATTGGCATTTTCCTGCTCGAATTGCATAATCTGCGAGGCAGACAGCTCAATGTCGTCATCCTCGTCATCCGATATCAGAGGAGGTGTAGGAATCTTGCGGTAGGACGATTCCTGTGGTGATGTCGCGCCAATAGTAGCCGCAATCGTGCTTTCCAGCCACCCTCCTGGGCCCATGATCAGGGGCGAATTTGGCTGCGGTGTCGGGGGTGGCCGCTGGTGCGCCGTGTTCATTAAGAGAACTTCTTGTGCGGCCCCAGACCCAAGTGTTCTCGTCCGTTCTAGTTGGCGTTTGACGCGTTCTTCTTGGAGTTCTTTCTGCATTTGACTCGCCTCCATTAGTCTGCGACTGAGGTACCAGGTTATGCTGGCGTGATGTGCAGCAATGACGTCGGAAGAAAGGGTGGCTTCGTCTTGCCTTAGTCGTGCAGGAAGAAAGCGAGTCAAAGGGTTCGTCTTGCTCGCGACAAGCTCTGCGCGGCCTATAATTGCAACATATAAGACAAACCATTGTATAAGAACAAAAGAGTGACTTACGCGTTTCTATTGTTTCCATTTCCTTCACTCGGTCAGAACATCGTCTAAGGATAACGCGAGCCTGTAGGTCTATTTGGTCTCGCTCCTCGTTCGATAGGTACTTCACGTTCGCCCATGAGGACGAGCCTTCGTTGAGGTCTATATTCCGCGATCCTTGTCGTGAAAGAGGAGAGCCGCGAGAGTCTATGTTGAGATAGGCAGTCCGGATACTCGTTAGCATGCATGTCAGGGTCTTTATGTGGTTCAACTGAAGAGGATGAAATCATTTAGGTGGAAGGGGGCTAATTCGGAATAGAAGAAGAGCACTTGCAATATGCTGGGCTTCCGCGATGTATGTCTTGTCCAGAGACACTTTGCTCTCCTCCTTCCGAGCCTGCTTCCCCACTTTCCTCCGTTTAGCCTCGGGGATGTTGACCTCTTGCTCTTGCACAGCTTTGCGAAAATCGTTCGTGATATCTTTGAATGGCATGATGATAAAAGGTATTTGAATACACAAGTCTAGGGTTGATGGCCAGCTAGCGGTGACGGTGCAGGTGCAGAAAGGATTTGGGTTCGCGGTAACGTTGTCCGCTTTAGGCAAACACGTGTGCAACGGAGGCTGGAGCTCTATATATTCCGATTCCGCCCGTCACGAAGTTCTTTCTTCAACCACATCGTGCTGTCCAACTCTGTGAAAGTCCTTGTTCAGACGATCACCTCTCCGGCCTTGGTGTGGAAGATAGAAGAGTCCTTGTTTGAGGCGGATGGTGTCATTCTTATCTACCACCGTTTGCCATAGTTTGTGACCAACAATCTACTCATCTCAAGTCCAGGCTGATTCTATCATCTTTAGTTCCATAGAGCAATGAAATCCATCATCCGGTGTACTTAACACCCATTCATAGGATCAAACGACGATGAGGATGTGCTTTAATAGGTCCCCGGAGGAGAATGCACTGCTTCAGCCGCTTCCGGTATCGTTCATTCGCGCAACACCCCAGTGCATCTACAGCCACACAGTCAGGACAATCAAAGCACGAGTATTTCCTGTTGACTTACAGCAAGGATCATCCGAACCTCCATGAATGAGACGACAGATAGTCATCATCGCCAAGTTTATGATGTCCTCCTCTTTGACGAAGGAGCAATTGATGACGGTGATATCTGTGATTGAACGAGAGACTGCGGCAGAGTCGATGACATTGATTTCCCTCCACAAACGGCTGTGAACGAGATCTACCAGCGTTCTGCCGGACAATCTCCCACACCATCTCACGTCTAGGGTTCTTAAAAGGGGCATAATCCGTGTGGCCCGTTCAATTGTTGCAGGGTGGTGTCTAGGATATCGCAGTCGTGGAGGTGAAGACGTTCTAAGAGAGGAAGCTCCCGAAAGATACGGTCATAAACGTTCGATTCCAGCGCCAAATCACGAATCTCTAAGAAGGAAAGCGGCGCCGAGGAACTGGTTAGGAATTGCACAACGCAAGATCCAATGTTCTCCTCCTGATTGTCGACGGAGGAGCAAAGACGAAGGCTGGTTAGAGCGGGAAGTCGTAAGTGAGGCAGCAGACGAAAAATGTCGTTGCAACCTGTTAAACTGATCAACCGTAGAGTCGCGATTTCGACTGCATGCCCGTGAGCTACATCTATTTCGAAGACTTGATTGTGTCCATGGGGAACCTCGATTGCAAGTGTCTCGAGCACAGTTAGTTCTCCCAATACGTCGATGACTGAGGACAGGGACTGCCTGGTTATTGGTATATGGTGGCAAGGGAGTCGTAATGTGAGATGGGAGATGGACGCCGGTACGATGCCCCTTCCTGGGAGCAGGTTTCGAACTATGCGAAGAGACCGCAGCTGAGGTCCACCGGTGAACGCAGTCCGCAGAGCTATTAGCTCGTGGCGATCATTATCGGCGTCGTCTGCGTTAACATTGATATTGAACTCTTGTGCAACTGCGATGTCGACGGCGCTCATCTGGGGGGCGAACTTATTACAGGCTTGCAGGATCTGATTAACGGGGTACAACATAACGGAGTTGATGGTCAATAGCTTCCAACGACGTATTTCCTTCGTCAATAACTCCATAACGCTGTCCAGATGCGAGGAGTCATTCCCAACTTCGAGATTGATTGTGAGCAGGGTATCCTCTGATTTCTCCAGCCAGAGACGAGTCCTCTTGCACGGATCTCGGGCGTCAAGGTTGACGTATATATGGGACCAGACTGTTGGGATGCTTGCTGCCTTCCTCCAGCTGGAACAAACATGGGAGACTGTCAACGGTGTTCGTGTCCACCCATCTTTCACGCATTCTTCGAATATGGAAGCCAGGAGTTCAGGAGGCAGTCGCCGAGCTAGAGTGATCATCCCTTTGCACCGCCTTATGTCTGCGATGTGTTGCTGCCTCCGATGCTGTAGTTGACGGATTGACCGCATGAAGCTTTCAATCTCTGTGTCCAGACGATGGATAGCGCGTTCGTGCCCAGAGATAGTCTGGTGGACCGCCGCTACGTCTACATCAGAGAAGGACGCATTCCGTGTTTTCAGTATTGCAACAAATTGCTGTTTCGCATTATTTCCCAGTTGCTGGGAGAGCCCCATACCAGTGCAAGCAAATTATGCCTGTCAAGTGTCGAACGAATGTCGTCAGGTTACGATTGAAAAACCTAAGAGACCCCTGCTTACTAGGACCCGGATATCAATGCGCACAGCTTGTAATTCCACCGGGAACCGTACGGGCTCGTGGAGGTCCCAATATCAGTGAGGACGAGAGATGGTGGATGTTTCCTGTTGAGGTCGTCACGGCGGATCATCGGCCCGGAAGCCAACGGTACCGCCTTCTGTTTGAATTGGAGGTCGTTGCCCTTTGCAGGTCTGGCGATCAACGTTCAACGTTCAACTGTCACGCGATCGATACGCTTACCCTCTCCTTGTCAAGTCGAAGCCACAAGTCAAAGGTAAATATGCTAATAACTATTTTTTCCTGCCGACGATGACTCAGAGTGGAAGCTATATTGACCCTTGCCAATGAATATCAGATAAGTTTACTTGGGTCAATGTGCAGACTAGCAATGTTCGAGATACTGCTGAGGCCCCTCTGTGTACCCACAAACCTTTATGAAATACGATGCTGATGATACCCTTCTCAGTTTGGGAGGGTTACCTTC
This sequence comes from Agrocybe chaxingu, assembly GCA_027627235.1. Lineage (NCBI taxonomy): Eukaryota > Fungi > Basidiomycota > Agaricomycetes > Agaricales > Agrocybaceae > Agrocybe > Agrocybe chaxingu. Next base: position 15,985 of record JANKHO010000294.1, on the reverse strand, counting down.
TCACCATCATGGATCCACGACGAGCCCGAGACCCGCGTCTTGCTAGAGCTGACCCCCGGCTCCAACAAACGCAACCTGCTGCACTTCCACTTGCTTCGATGCCACCTTCCTCATCAAATCCACCACATAACGCTCCGAACAATCAATGGTCCGATGCAAATGGAACATCATCATCACAGCCTCTTCAGCTGCAAGCAGCTCCATCGAACCCTGTCGACTCGAAACCTCCACTATCATCGACCTCAGCTTTACCCGTTGCCCCGTATAAACCAAGACCCTTATTTTGCGTCGTTTGCGCAAGCAACCAAGCGAGTAACTGCCTCATGATAGATGACTTGTTACAAATTACTGATATTATTCGTCCATCTAGAATCGGTCAATGGAGGGTCACCATGTTCTCGCGTCAGTGGTATATCAAACGCGATGTGAAACACTTGTTGAGTCTGTTCTGCAGAAAGCCGGATATCGTGTAATATCTTCTGGAACCGTTCGCCGTTAGGCTTCCAGGCCCTTCGATCGACAAGCCGAACATATATGCTTTTGGAACGCCCTACAATACAATATACGAGGAGCTCAGCACAAAGGATCAGCGTCTGTGAGTGTACCTTCTGAGGTCCTTGATTCTGATGAGTCTAGACTGCTACTCAGATACACAGCCAACGGCCTTCTCCAGATGCTTGACCGAAATCGACAAATCAAGCTAGCACCAGAAAGGTGGCAGGATACGAGAACGGTAGCTGATGTCGTCATAACTTGCGAAGAGCGATGTTTCGACGCGGTCTGCGATGGTGAGTCCTCCCCAAGAGAATGTGCCACTTGTACTCAGTGAAGGACAGATCTTTTGGCGCGAGGAGGTGAATTCAACAGACCAGTGCATATTATCAATGTCGAGATTAAGGATAATCACGAGGAGGCTTTGATCGCTGGAAAAGCAATGCTTGACTTAGCTGCAGCGGTGAGAGGGCCCTGAGTTGAAAGGTTGAGTAGAGTGATTGACCCCTTGAACGTAGATCGAAGCTGCGAATGATATCGACGAGGGCATCGACAAGATTCTTGAAGCGCAACAGGAGAAACACCCACACAACTTGCTTCATGCCGTAGCCTATTATTAGACCCTGCAATCAGGATTGTTTGTCTTATCACGAAGCCTGCTCAGGTGCTCAGGGATTGTCTTGGTCTATGGCGAGGCCTGCGACAGGCAGGACCTTATTTCGCACAAGAATGAGGAGAGAACGAGCACGCAATGAGTGCGCCACCGATTGTATGTCGATTGAGGGCGTGAGAACTGAAGGCGCGATCGGCAAGATAATCTGGTATTTAGGAGGCGGGGCGGAGAAATCGCGACTCTTAAATCCTGCATCTGACCTTCGTCTACAATGCCTTCTCTTCGTCTCGGAAACATTGCCCCCGACTTTGAGGCTCAGACCACTGCTGGCCCTATTAAATTCCACGATTGGATTGGCAACTCGTGGGCAAGTGGCTTCTCTCTCCGCATTAGGCTTACATCTTATCTATATCTCAGGCCATTCTCTTCTCTCATCCTGGAGATTTCACCCCCGTTTGCACCACTGAACTTGGAGAGGTCGCCCGTCGTGCACCTGATTTTGAGAAGCGCAATGTCAAGGTCATCGGAATTTCCGCCAACGGTCTCGAGGAGCATGAACGCTGGGTGAAGGACATTAATGCCTACGGGGCTAAAGTCGCACCTACAGACGTCCAATTCCCCATCGTATGTCCGGCGTTGATCATCGCATATGGACAAACCTGAGATCCTTCCAGATTGCCGACCCCGACCGGAAAATCTCCACTTTGTACGACATGCTGGATGAGCAGGACGCGACGAACCGTGACGCGAAAGGTCTCCCTTTCACGGTAAGACCTTATCGAAACATGTTTTCAAAATTTGTTCTCATGACATGAATATCTCAGATTCGCACTGTCTTCGTGATCGACCCGAAAAAGACCATCCGTCTTACTCTTGCCTATCCCGCCTCGACTGGACGCAACTTTGATGAAATTATTCGGTGAGTTGTTCAAGGCTTTGAAACCGCCACTGTTGTTGACCCTTTTCGTCCAGTGTCGTTGATTGTGAGGAAACTGAATGATGCTTTAAGACATGTCTCTAACTTCTCGCTCAGCTCTTCAAATCGGTGACAAGAACCGTGTCACCACACCTGTCAACTGGAAGAAGGGCGACGATGTCATCGTCCACCCTGGCGTCACCAACGATGAGGCGAAGACTTTATTCCCCGAGTTCACTCAGCATCTTGTGAGTGCTAATCAATCAATTCCCTGATGATGATGAGCCTCATCGACTTTCGCCGTAGCCCTACTTGAGAACCACGCCGCTCAAGGTCGAGTAAAGGGTACAAACGTTTAATAGGACTATTGTAGGCAATAAATATCGAGTTTTCGGCCACAATAACGCAACGTGGGAACAATTACGTAGTTGACTGATCATCTTATTCGCGGGAGCAGTAGATGGCGTTGGACAACAGAGCCAAGCAGAGCCTCAACCGGACGCGCGTCGACGCCGATTGAATTAAGCACCCTCTTTCCTTTCATCTCTCACAACTTACAATGGCAAGCGCAAATGGTGGTGCCTACAGGTACTCGCAGCACTCAATCTCCACGCGTCTTACCTGATTATCGGCCCCAGTTACTCCCTAACCGTCTTCTCACCGAGTGGGAAGCTCGTTCAGATCGAACACGCTCTTGCTGCGGTCGCTCAGGGTACTACTAGCCTCGGAATCAAAGGTGCGCGTGAACCAGCATGGCTTAATACAAGGGTACCAAAATATTCTTCAGCCACCAACGGAATCGTAATTGCGACTGAGAAGAAGACATCCTCCATCCTAATCGACGATTCTGTGATTGAGAAAGTCGCTGTCATTTGCCCCAACATCGGAATAGTTTACTCTGGAATGGGTCCGGACTTCCGGGTTCTCGTTACCAAAGCACGCAAAAGCGCTCAAGCCTACTGGAAGATTTACGGTGAATATCCGCCAACGCGGGTACTTACCCAAGAGATCGCAACCGTTATGCAGCAGGCAACTCAATCAGGGTAAGGACCCTGTCGACTTCGAATGAATATTAAGCAGCTAAGTACCATGCTGATACCCAATTCAGAGGTGTGAGGCCCTACGGGGTATCGTTATTAGTTGCTGGATGGGACAGTCATCGGGGACCTACCCTTTATCAAGTTGATCCTTCCGGTTCTTTTTGGGCATGGAAAGCCAGCGCTATCGGAAAGAATATGATCAATGCCAAAACTTTTTTGGAAAAACGGTGTGTTACATCACAGCGTGGCTTTAATAACGATCTGATTCCGTGACTCTTGCCATCGCGCTGTTTTCCAGGTATAATGATGATATCAGCCTCGAGGACGCCATACACACAGCTCTTCTAACACTCAAGGAAGGATTTGAAGGACAGATGACCGAAAAGACGATAGAGATCGGTGTGGTAACCGTTCCGACACCTGCAGAGCTCGAAGAGGGCAAAGTAGGCGGGGAGACAGGCCGACCAAAGCCAACATTCAGAAAGTTGACTGAAGAAGAAGTTCGGGACTATTTGGCGCTGTAGCTGGGCGGCTGCCGTTTCTGGTCGTTGTGTACGTATTATACGTTTTGTTCGCGTTACATGGAAAGTTTGGACACCGCATCATCTCCTACCACGTTTCTTTAAAGTTTACAGGTCTCGAGACGTTGGCCTACAACTCCGGGTGTGCAAACAGCAAGACGAACGGCGAGAGCGTTTTGATTGATGACATTGCCAAATCTGTCTGCGTTGAGAACTGATCTTTTGTTGATCAATTCAAGTTTCGTGTTAGGGCTGTAGTGCTCATATCCCAGCCCCGAGATCAAGTCCTCACTCAACTGCCTGAATGACGCATCTCTGGGCTTCCGCCATTCTGACATTGGGCTGTGTCGTGTTCTCGGAAAACCGGAAACATCGCCTTGCAACATTGGGGCATTCCATTGCCTTATTCCCTGTGTACCGCATCATCCTTATCTAGCTAAACACCGCTTATTCCGGTGTACAACAACCATCACTTTCGGTCTCCTGATTTCCCAGTCGTGCGTCAGGATCCTTGAAGAAATTACATGAGCTCTGTTTCTAATATTTATTTTCCAGATGCATCATCAACTGATGTTCATTTATTATTGGCCTCTCAGCGGCCTTGAAGCTCGAGCCAGCGCTAAAGATGGAATCTTCGCCCTGAGATCTCGACTCGCCCTCTCCGCGTCTAAGCTGACGTTGTCACAGATTCAGATCTCCCGTCCGATGGGTTGTCCTTCCCCTTTGTGTTTTGCTTGGCTGTTAGGATGAACGCTATAATTATAAAAAGCGGCGGACGGTGTCCTGCGCTCCAGTCCTGGTACCTCGAACAATCGCGACATGACCGAAGCCACCTCCACCTCCGCCACCACCTCCGCCACCTCCGCCACGCCTAAAGTTCCAAAGCGCGCTCAGATCGCATGCACATATGTCGAGTCAAAACTCAAGGTGACTAGATCTCCCCTCAAAGTCACCCTAGACCGTCTGACGCAGCTGCTCAGTGCATCTCACCTGGGGACGAGTCACCATGTGATCGATGCAAGGCCAGCGGCAAAGATTGCCACTACGAGCCGGTCAATCCACCGCCGGCTGGCGATGCCCTCCCGACCTTCAACGTCAACCCTCACCCATACCCGGCCTCACCGAGTTATACCACCTCCTCGCAAGGTGACACTCCTTGGAATTCGCCAATCCTAAATCCTGGCTACTCTCAAGGCCAGGTTTCTGGGTTCCCTCCTTCAACCGGTGGCTATCAAGGGCCGTATCCTGGCCATTACCCTCCCCCCAACCCTACCGCCTCTCATGTTAGCCAACCGCCGATGTTCCCACCGCCGCAAAACCTGTATCCACAAGGACGCTACCCTCCTCACGCCCATGCCCAGCCCTGGACGGAGAATCCTGCCCAGTCCAATTCGGGCGCTAATAGCGTGCAAGGCTTCTACGGGCAGGTCCCGTACTCTTCTACCTCCCACGGCGATTATCCTGGCTCAGGAGGGGGGGGAATGCCTATGGACTACCCTTACTACTCGCAGTCGAATTACCATGATAAGTGAGTCTGATGGTTCTGTTCGTCTCTTCCCCAAGCTCATCTCGTTTGCTCAGGGATTACGGTCACTCAGGCGGTAGATAGTCTAACCCAACCGCATGCTTTCCTCTGTTTTTGGCCACCTCACATATCCTACCACCTCCTGCATAATCTCCACCCTGCTCTCGTGCCGGTCCTTTATACTTGGTGCAATCTTGCTCATCTAATACTGCATACTATTTATTTCAACAAAGCCTCGGAGGGAAGAGGGGGGTACCGATATAGGGCCGCTGTTTGTCACGGCGAGTACCCACAGCCAACGCAAGTTGCGCCGTCGGTATCCGGGCAAGTCAAATCCACTGACACTCGACGTGATATAAGGTACCGAGTAATGAAGCAGGCTGCGGATGCATTACATTGGACTGGAAACGTCAGGAAGATCTTCCATAAGATGCATGATGAACTTCCGAAATAATTTTCTGAAAGCAAGGCGCTGAAAAACCTAATACTTGTGGGAATGTATAAAAACAGAAGCTCCAAAAGGACGCCCACTGGATCTTTAATCTCGCCAGTGCACACGCGGGCATGCCTTTAACTCCATTAGAGCCTACCGTTACAAGTGGCAGATTCCAATGCAACATTGAGCCCAAGCTACAGAGCACCCAGTGTACACTGCGATTCTCAATGGAACCTTCCCAACGGGATTAAATAGAACTGCCCTTCCGTCTGTGCACACATCGATTGACAGGAAGGGATGCTAAAACAAGAAATTCCGACTACTCTTAACATAGCATTCTGCTAGGTATCGTCCTTCGAAGCAAGCAATTTACAATATCATTGAGCAAGAACACGAGAAGACTTGGTTGAACCGTTTCGTGAATTATAGTGGCCAGTCGAGTTTCTCACCAAAATTCCAATGAACGGCTTTGATCGACGTATACTCCTCCAAAGCATAACTCCCAAGTTCTCGGCCTGAAAGAGTCATGAGCGATGATGTTTTAAAAATGCCTCCAAGATCAAATCACAGTCCCAACCGGGGCGATGAGCAAATGGAAGAAACGACATACCAATGCCTGATTGCTTCTTTCCGCCGAAAGGAACATTGTTGTTCAATATATTGTACTGATTCACCCATACCTGTATGTAAACAAATGTGTCGATGAACAAAGCAAAATCAAAGATTCAAGCCATGGATGGCGTTCGTCTTGGAGCCGGGAAGATGTTGCGACTTACCGTGCCAGCCTCAAGGGCAGACGAAACGCGCATGCATTGATTTGCGTCGCCTGAAATGACGTCATTCATTATTCCGAGGGAACGGAGGTGAGATATCCCACTTGAATGCAATCCTGCACCTAGACCATAACTCGTGTTATTAGCGAGTGAAATGGCCTCCTCCTCGGTCTTGAATACGCCAACCGACAACACTGGTCCGAAGATCTGATGGATTAAGTTGGTATGAGTCTTATGTGAAGAAATAGAGCCTTACTTCTTCTTTCACCTGCGAAGCAAAAACGAGGTGTCAGTAAAGTGAGGATTGTCGTTACCGATATAAATGCTTTTTTACGATTTTCATATCTGGCTGGATGTTTGTAAAGACTGAGAGCGAATCGGATACATGATAAGAAAGCAGCCGACAGGGTCAGAAATCACTCAAAGGGTGTTGGGAAACTCACTGGTGGGATCAACGTAGTAACCCTTGCCCTCTCTCTTTACTCCACCGAGGATAGGCACGGCCCCTTCCTGTTTGCCAGATTCAATGTAACCCCATACACGATCGTATTGCGTTTTAGAGACCTGAATGCAGATGATTGCCGATTGTTATCAGGCGGAGGCCAGGTGGAAGTAGAAATATTTGTTTACTCACCACAGGACCGCCTCCCGTCTGGTCGTCGAGGCCATCTCCAATGATCTGCGCCTTGACTTTTGCGACAAGGAGCTCCAAAAATTTGTCGTAAACGGACTCTTGTACATAAACGCGCGAACCTGCCGTGCAATCTTGGCCAGAGTTGTAGCAGATTCCAAGTGCGGCCCAGCTGGCAGCTGCACAATTGAAGGTCGATCAGCAAACACATGGTGAACGACAGGAAGGGTGAATAAAGTTAGCCGCAATCGGAGATTGTATTTTAAGACTTTGGCTCTCCCCACCGCCTTCACGAATCAAGCGTGCCGTGGATACTTTGGGGGAGGGGGCAATTCTCTTTCCAGGAAGAGCGCTATTCATTAAAATTGACAGCCGCCATTTGCATTTGTTGCCTCGTTGGAGACAGACACGAGGGACACGAGGGACACGACCATCAGCGCCGCCACCAGACGAAGTTGGTCGGCGGGAGAAGGCCGAAGCAGGATATCCAGTTTCGCGCATCATCCAAGCAGAACCAGAGATATTTGTAACACTGTCAGGTCCGCAAAACACCAGGAGGTCTCCTGTCGAGAAGGCGAGCACGGTGCGTACGGCATGCCGTAAAAAAAAGGGGGGAGGGGGGAAACGCCACCTTCTCAGTAGCTATTGTTCATTTCGCTGAGGCACGATGCCTGCAGTGCAGACGTATGAGCTCGTTACTGGTCTGGAAGCTTTCCCGTAGCCTCCCGAACCCAGTATGAGAGTAGCCAGTAACAGATACTAGAGAAGAATGCAGATGCATGGAGTAGAATCTCACCTTGCTCTAGATCGGCTGACTCGAAGACAAGGTGAGGTGATTTGCCACCGAGTTCCAGAGACACCTGTCGCATCCGTGAACAGTTAATTACTCGGGTTGCAAAGGGCCAGAGCATTCTCCGAACGTGCCTTCTTCAAATTGCTCTTAGCAGCCGCTTCCATGATTTTTCGGCCAGTGACGGTGGAACCAGTGAAAGCAACTTTATCCACATCCATGTGAGCAGAGAGGGCAGCTCCGCCGACCTGGCCAAGCGAGGGTACTGTATTAATAACGCCGGGGGGGAAACTAGCGCCACAAGTTAATTGGGAAACAGAAACAGCGGACACAAGCACATACCCGGCTTCTTTGACAAGTTCGGACAGTTTCTTAACAGTATGTGGGTACCAACCGCGATCGACATGAATAGGAAGAACGTACGAGAGCCGTCAAGGGCGTGAGTTCTGACGGTTTCATCACGATAGTACAGCCCACCGCAAGAGCCGGTGCGATCTTCCAGGACCTAGATAATCTCTCTGAGAAGAGGAGTCCATCAAGCAAAAGTGAGAGCGTACCACATGTTGATGGGGTAGTTCCATGGAATGCTAATAAACAAATACATGAGCAGGGTTTCAAGGCGACGATTCGGATCTACATTTGTCCACAGACTCCGACAGGATCATGGCGAGTAAATGCGAGCTTTGATTTATTATCAACTTCGATGGTCTGAGAAGTCGTAGGAATCAGCCTCAAACACTCAAGAACCAATAGAATATTTTTACCTGACCCATTATTTTGTCGGCCCATCCGGCGTAATAGCGTAGACACTGGACGCTGTCTCCAATATCAAAGTCCCTAGTTAGATGATCAGAGCTGCGCTCGCTATAGACAGGGTTCTCTGATCACCTTGCGATTCGGGTGGGCTTACCGTTGTTGAGGGTCTCAAGTTCTGCAAGTTCTTGTGCGTCGCGCTCAATTAGATCGGCCAACTTGTTGATTAGCTTCGACCGCTCGAAGCCGGTAATATTCTTTCCCCAGGTGGTTTGGAACGCCTTGCGCGCAGCGGCGACGGCAACATCAATATCCTTCTCGGAACCTGGGAGAGTCTAGCGCTGTCAGGAGTTTGTGTGGACTACCACCGACCTGCAACCACGGAACAAAGAACTTCCTCTGTTGCTGGGTTTATAGCACTGTCTGATGGTCGACCACTAATCTTATCTGGGCGTGAATACAGGGAAGACTGACTGAATGAGCTCTTTGGAGTCGACCGAGGGTACAAACTCGTTGTTGATGAACAGACCAGTGGGAACGGTGATAGCCTTGTTGAGACGGGGAACGTTTACTACAGCTGAGAGGGACATGGTGGTGGTGTGGAAGCAAGCCGCTGATAACGCTCTGGCTGCTATCATGGTGGGAGGCCCGAGGGGCATGAGAACCCTGTGACGCCATATCCCATGACCGCCAACATCGTGCACGTGATCACTAGAGCGATTTCACTTGCGTAAAAATTCGACATGAAGGAACAAGTTAATTCTGGCTCTTCTGATTTCATCCTAGATAAAGCTGCAGGCGACAGTGATGCGCAACTTCATCGACCAACTCGGATTGTACGTTTGAAGCCCCCATCAACTTCCCCCTTCTCCTAATTTCTCTATGCACATCTGTGCAACAACCTGGCCGTCTTCAAGGCACCCTCTACCATTCCTTTTACGGTTTTCGATAAAGTACAGCTCGATATTCCCGCGAGATATTGATATCACTTCAAGATTTATAGATTCTTACTGTTAGATTTAATAGTTTATGTCCCACCAGGCCCTTGAGGGCACCGCGTCTTAGTACTAGATACTTGTTGCGGTATAAATGCTGATTCAAAAGAAAAAGGTAATAGATTGATCCGCTCTCGGGTGTACAAGCGAAAAGCGTGGTCGAGGCACACGTCAGGCTTGCGCCCCTGCTTCATTTTACATACTTGGGCAAAAGGCTCCGTTTCTAGATGGATAGGATAGGCGCCTCAAGGCCTTAATCAGCCTGAGAATGCTACTGAGGTTTTCAAAGGTTTCGCTCGCTACATTTGATACTACTGGCGATGAGCAATTCTTGGGTATGAAGAATTGACTTGGCAATGGGCCCTGAGCGCTGAGCCCTGATTCTGCCACGTGATGTCCATGACGAGTTGCCTATTTTTAGTAGCCCCACTACCAATTCTGGATCTTCTTTACGGCATCTACGAAGATTCACGAATCCTGGAGCAATGCAGACATCCACCTATGTCTTCACATCATCAAAGTACAACTTCGCGGCCTCCTCGCAGAAACGCAGGAAACAACAACCAACTTTGTCTAATTCACAACTGGCCCTCCATGCCTCCGGAGCCCTTACGATCTCCCGCACGGGTTTCTTCCCATTGTTGCCCCCTGCAGCCTCAGTACAACAAATAAAAAGTAGAGAAATTATTCTCCCATGCAGCGAGGATTCTATTGAGGTGGCAGGCCTTGTAGTACGCTCTCAGTCGTCCTATCCTAGCCAGTCCTAACGCGACCTCCGTCAGCTACCCTTCGGCGACCGATTGACTCGTGGAACAAGATCACGGATGGAGAAGTCTATAAGGAAAACACTCGCACATTCACGCAGTGCGAGAGCGGCGGCCAATTTGATTGATGTGAGTCTCCATCTGAAGTGATGAAGAATTCCTCAGAACTCGATTCAGCTCCAGTCGTCCTATCGATCCATTCAACGCAACGATCAAAAACCCACACCAAACGCGATTAACGAAAATACTATAAGCAGGCGATTTGGCGCGCCTCATGCACTAGATGCGTTTCCAGCTTGTGTTCCTGCGATTCATGGTCTCTTTCCGGTCACATAACGCGAGCAGCTTAGAGCACAGTTGGACTCAGCAGTATAGGGAAGTAATCAAATGTGCGTTTCAGAGGGATTTAAATGCGAGCCATGCGCCGTAGTACCTTCTAAGCCCGAACGAACATGGTCATAGGGTTCTTCGTCCAAGGGGATTCCCAAAATTCGCGCATATATTCCATAACTTTCTACATCCTTGCCGGTCCTTGGCTGTCAGGAGTCACGAGTGCACCTTTGTAGATTGGCACTTTTGATTCCTTCCCGAGGCATTGTATTTTTAAATTTGAAGTTTAGGTGATCCGTTAAAGTGCATTCAGGGATCTTGAGTAGACCCCGTCCGCATTATTGAACCCGGGGTTTCAGTGCTGCTCAACGGGCTTCCGATAACCTAATAGGAAAATAGAAAAATTCATTAAGAAATCATGTTAATTATCTAGAACAAGAGAGGTAGCAACGGAAGTAAGTCGTACACAGATACAAGGTTCGTAAGGCTCGTCCGAATACAAGTGGTATACACTTGGAAAGCTAAATCAATAAAACTCGACTCATTACACTTGGAAAGCTCGAGACATGATTCTACGGTGTCAGAGCGTGAGGGAAGCAGATCGTGCACGATGGGTTCAGATGCTCGTCGTGAATAATGTTCATGGAAAAGGCGCGAATACAAAGGTGGGGGGTGCAGGTGACGTATCATCGATCCCCCGCTGTAGGTAGATTAGGCCAGTCGGACCTCGACGCAAAGACCTATCGTTAGACGCCGTTGTGAGGTTTCTCCGTGATTGAATCGTCACTGGACGTGAGAGGAGGAATGACTGGAGGAGTCCATCTCTTGTATAGTGGGCGTCGGATGAACTTCCAGACTTCACACCATAACAAGAAGACAATGGACATGCCAACCACGATTCCCCATTCCCAGCCTATGCCGCTTTGATAGAAGACACGAGTGTTGAATCCGGGGATGTAAATCGCTGGAAAAAAAGATAAAACAATTAGTGAACAAGTAGACAATCAAAGAACGATATTAGACTCACGTAGAACGACGCTGACCATACCACCGATCGCCGACCAGAACAGGACGGGGTTAGCGAGGAGATCTTTCATGAAGAACCGACCAGGGGTAAGTGAGAACAGAGATCGATCGACTAGATGAGGGTAAAAAACGTGGCTCAGCAATTCAGTCGTCGGAATGTAACACAACATAGAACGCACAAGATTTGAGCTCTAGTCCATATATGGAGATGGTAAAAATCAACGTGGCAAAGGTGGTGGATCGTGCCCTGAAGACGGTGTTGCAGATTTCAGTTGCGTTGTGGTTGCATTCCTGACCAAGATCTCCGCCGTTCTTGCCGTAGACGACGATAACAAACTGCACTTAGGTCAGCGAGAATATACGCCGCTCGAGGCCTTGACACGTACGCTCAACAAGGACGTTCCACCCATAACTATTCCGTAAGCCAGGCAGTCAAGAATAACGGGCCATGAAAAGACACCGTCTTTAATGTTATGAGGTGGCCGTCTCATGAGATCTGAAGATGCCTTTTCCAAGCCAAGACCAAACGCAGGGGGTGAACTTGTGAGCTAGATGACCATCAGCACGAGCACAGGGAAGACGAGCAATGCCGAAAGATACTGACCATGTTAACCCAGAGAACACCGATCGGACTAAGAGGGAAGACACTCCTGTTGAGTCCGTCCAAGAAACAAAGCCCGACGATCAGAAGGACGACTTCGGCGACATTGGTCGTCAACAGGTGCAAGATGAATCGTTGAATGTTCGTAAACAAGCGGCGACCTTCGCTGATTGCCACTACGATGGAGTTGAAGTTGCTGAGTAGGAAGCATGAGACCTTAATGTAAATGAACACAAGCAAGCACTTACTCGTCCGTTAGGACAAGATCTGACGCGTCTTTGGCGACGTCAGATCCTGCCATGCCCATAGCAATTCCCACTGGCGCAAGTTTAAGAGCGGGTGAATCATTGACACCATCTCCGGACATGGACAGATGCTTTCCACGACGCTTGCCCGCATGGATCATTCGAACTAAACTAGCGCTCAGTATCACGCGAATGTAGTCAGAATGAATCCCGTACCTTTAGTTTCCGGGGCGCAGCGCGCAATAACAAGGGGTAATTCCGGCAACGCATCAATCTCCGCATCTGTCAGCTTGTCGAACTCAGTCGCCTATGGAGCAAAATGTCAGAACATGGGCCAACATGAAATAAACGGCAGGCATACCGTCATGACAGCACTGGCGGGAGCGTCGAGCGATATAATTTCCACAGCCTCAGCGATTGCCCTCGCCGTCGTTACGTGATCACCGGTCAGCCTTCAGGAAGATGGATTAGCAAGTTCAAGAAAATAAGAAACGTCAAACTCACATGTGTACCACAATTCCTGCTTGCTTGCAAGCCCTTACAGCGCCCAACGTTTCTGGTCGTGGGGGGTCAAAAATACCGGCCAGCCCACGGAAGATAAAATCCTTTTCAGCGTCCTCCCGAGATAAATCTTTCGTGGCTTCCTCGTGTATGGTGCGTGACGCTAAGCCGATGACGCGTAGACCTTGAGATGCCAGTTCCTCGGCTTTGACCATGAAGGTGTTCCTGATTTCCGGTGTCAGAGGGGAGGTCTTATCGGGCTCCTCTTCAGGTGATGGCACATAGGCGATAGATGCCTCGAGGATGCGTTCAACCTGGGATGAATCGATCAGATGCGGCCCATTGAGCAAAACGAGTGAGACATACTGCACCCTTGATGAGGATCAATCGCTCCTTTTCGTTCTCGTTGTCTTTGAAAACGGTCGTCATACGCTTCAGCTCGCTGGTGAAGGGGAATTCAACTTCAGCCTCGAATCTCTTGGGCTGTTTCTTGGATGCATCATCCTGGAAATGAACCCTGTCCTTCTCTCCACCCTCAATGATCTGACCAAGAGCTGGGCGTCCTCTTGGCCGATCTTCAAGTTCAGTAGCTTGGGCCGTCAGGTTGGAGCGTCCGAGTTTCAATTTGGAGGCGAAGACCTGGAGAGCCACCTCAGTTGGATCACCAGTAGACTTCCACTCGCCCTTCAAATTCTTGTGGATACTACGCCAAGAACGGTGAGCAGTATATCAAACATATGAAGTCAAGACATACGTTGCGACGTTGCAAAGCGAAGCGACGCGAACTGCCCTTGCCAATCCTTCTTTGACAGACTCCGCTTCGAGGACAGAGTGATCGCTATCCCTGCGAACGATACCGACGGGTTGCAAAGCGTCTTGGGTAGTTTCTGCAGTGAATTCTGCAGACTTGTTGGGATCTCCAGCAAGCCAGAACTTCCGAACAGACATCTTGCCTGTAGAAAGCAGCATGAGCCAACTAAAGAGAAGAGCCTGTGAAAGAGCGTACCCAAGGTCAGCGTTCCTGTTTTATCACTGCAGATATCGGTCACGCCGCCAAGACTTTCGAGGGCATCCAATTTGCGGACGATGACGTTCTCTTTGGCCATACGTCTTGTGCCGACGGCCATCGTCAGCGTTAAGACAGCAATGAGGGATTCAGGAATGATGGCAATGGCTACTGCGATTGCGTAGAGGGCGACTTCGTCGGTGATTTCCCATCGCGCAACGGAGAACACGATAATGGCCAAGATGACTGCGCAACCGAGTAGAACGAAAGCCAGCCTCGCAAGCTTTATCTGTAAAGGGGTTCCTGACCGAAGACCCCTGGAAGAGGTCAGGTTGGAAGCTCGACAGCAACGCCTCCTACTCACAAGAACTCTAGCACTGCGTTGACCCAGATAACGTACCACGGCCTCGTGTCATGAATACGTTCACCAGAAGCATCCGTCTTCCCACTAAGAACATTGGCGATACGACCAATCTGAGGAAAGCTCAGGCGCTGCAATCAAGCAAGAGAAACGACCTCATACCTGAGTATGCATGGCGGTGGCAATCGTCACCCCAGTTCCGCGACCCTTTGTGACAACCGTGGATGCATAGCATAAATTGAGTCTGTCACCAATCGGAATATCCAAGTCTTCGCTTTCAAAAGTTGCAGTGTTCTTTGCCACTACGTAAAGAAGTGAGGAAGGCGTCAAGATGGGAGCAGCTGATGACATCATACCTGGTACTGATTCTCCTGTGAGCAAATGTTCCGAAATTTCAAGATTGGACACCGTAATTAGGCGCAGCTAAGAGAGCAAAGGGGTGAGCAGGTGGCCAAGGTGGACAGTTAGACTTGGAATCAAAGCTTACATCGGCGGGAACTACGTCTCCAGCTTTGATAAGGACAAGGTCGCCTGTACTTTGATTTAACAGCATGATCATTTCCAATGCGGAACGACGAACCAGGTACGACATTCTTGGCTGGGATAGCAATACTTTCTCCATTCCGAATGACAAAGGCTGTGGGTGACGAGAGTTGTCGCAACGAGTCCATGGTCTTCTCAGCGCGATATTCCTGGAAAAATCCAACCCTGACAGTTGGGTTAAATGGGTGCCTGCGGTGTGAGCAGAATCCACACGACTCACGTCGTGTTAAGAACAATGACTGCGGCGATGACGCTTCCTTCAACAAAATCCTCAACACCAAAACTCAATGCCAGTGCTGCCAGCAAAACCATGGTCAGGGCGTTCGCTGTATATGAAGAGCGATAAGTAAACTGATGCCGTCGCAAAATCTGAATACTCACCAAGTTGCCCAAAGAGCACCTTCCAAGCCGAGACACCTCCCTTCCCTTGCAACAGATTCTCTCCGCACGACTCGAGGCGACGGGCAGCTTCATTTCTCGAGAGACCATCATTTGGTGAGGCACCAAGATCCTCGAGGATTTGTTCGGGGGTCAGGGTGTGTGCGCTAGGCGCTACAGAGATGAAGTTTGGGTTCCGAGGAGGAACAGTGACCGAGATGGTCGTGTCTGTTCGACTCCCAAGCTTGAGGTCCTTGCGTCGACCAAAGATACCCATGAGGTTGAGGTGGGTTAGAAATTGATCGGATGACCTAAGGCTCACTTATATACGAGGAGGTGAAGGCTCTATGCCAAGACTTGAGAAAGTATTATCTATGCCGAGCATCCTAAGATGAAGTACCAAGTCTTTACAAGGCTCCAAGAATGTAAAACCAAGAGACCTAAGACACGGCAGGCCGACCAGGCGTGATCGAAAAGTTCCCGGGTCCGAGGGAAAAGTAAAGAGACACCGAGAAAACGCGACAGGGGTTCGCAGGAGTTATACTGCCGATCTAAGGTGGATGCAGAAGGCGGAAGAGCGTCGCGATTTGTTGGAGGATGTTGACTGCGATGGGCGAAATGCCTTAATGGACGAGCCAAGCCTTGATCGATGACATAACCGGAACTGGGGTCTTGGCCGACTTGGCGCGCTTGCGTCAGAGAACATGGCACAGCACCACACGAGTTGCGCTTGAGCACGACCACG
>JANKHO010000293.1:0-28343 GCA_027627235.1 Agrocybe chaxingu | reverse complement strand
AAAGCTCTCGGCGGCGGCTACATGAAGCGTGGGGCAACAGTCGCGCATTCGGAGTCGCGGCGGAAGGTTGCAGGCTGGCCTAGCAGGGCTGCGGACGATGTGGACTGAGTAATGACACAACACACCCTCTTTACGGGCTTTTCGGGTGGGTTACGAGAGAAACGGCCAGCACAGACAGCGCCGTGCAATCTCTCATCTTGTAGCGCCCGAACCCCGTGCTTTGACAGATATGTCATAGCATCACACCGTCAGATCAGTAAAGGAGCAGCGATGCATACGACAAGCCAGAGGCTAGTCGTACCGAAATAATTCGTGGCAAAGTATCTAATAGTAAATTACAAGGTGTGATATGGCGGAAGGAGGATGCGAATGACTAGAAAATGCTATGGGGTCATGGAACAAATGGATGCTTGCAGGTTGTAAATCAAAGCGACAAAATGATAGGGCATGAGCGAACGAAAACAGGATGCAACAAAAGATAAAATGTGGGCATAACGGCGCGTTAAAGTTGAGGGTCATGAAACGTGGGCGGAAGCAGTCACTTTCGTGTGCGCTGCTGCGCCGTGCACTGTTGAAGTTTTGAAGCCGAGTTGACGCATGACCGCTGGAATCAAATGAATACTTTAATAGACTGAATAGACGAGACGATAAACTCACTGAGGAGGTCCGCCTTCGTCACTGGTTTACTGATAGACGCGGCGAAAATATTGCTGGTGTCGTTCGGGTCTGTGCCGCAATAGGCACTCACAGCAATGATCGGGGTGTTCGTATTCTTGCTATTGGTGCTTCTGATGTACCGTGCCGCACCTTCACCATCAACTACGGGGGCGAGGAGATAAAGGGACTTCAATCGAGTTGTAAAGAAATTGACTTACGAACTGGCATCTGAAGATCCATGAGGATGCAGTCGAATTCTATTCGAGGCAGTCAGCAATCGTCACACCAGGACGAGGTAAATCACCACTTACTGATATCACCCATTGCAACACTGATGGCCTCTGACCCATCTGCCACTACCACACATCGACAGCCCAGTCGAATTAATAACGTTTCGATGATTTTAGCAGTTATCGGATTGTCTTCCGCAAGCAGGCAGGTAACGACGCGGTCAGTCGGATCGGGCCCTTTCCGCAAGTCAATGGAATGGACAGAAGAGGGAGGCGTATTTGATTCCTGCTGACTTCCATAGCCTGCAGATTGCCATGTCTCAGAGCCAGACCCATCACCTGCGCTTGAGACCGAGGCCGTCCTGAGTCGACTCGGGGAATTTTTTCGTTCTCCTTCGAGATGGTTGAGCTTGAAACGCTCGACGGCGCCATATTCCGACGGTTTCCGAACGTGACCAGCACCGCTTCCTGGTGTGGGGGGAGGCAGACTTGCCCGAGATGGAGACGACGCAATAGAGGACGTTGAGGTAGCAGGTGAAGGCGGCCCAGCAGACATCCCTGGGCCCATCGTGGTAACGACGCTTGGAGGTTTCTTGATGCGCTGAGAGACGCTGCGTTTCCGCTGATGCTGATAATTTGCGGGCTCTGTCAGAGCATGAGTGATGGGCGCCATTTGGTCTGTCTTGAGTTTTCTGATCACATCGTCGTTGGCTTGTTTCAAGACGGGCAAATTCTTGAAGCTGAAGGACCCAAAGTCATCGCTTCCTCCAGATAGTGGCGGTTCGCGGCCGGCGATCGGAACAGGCATAGAAGCAGGAGGAGGCATGCTTGAGTTGCCGGTTGGGCTGTCAAGAGTGGTCTGGCTCTGCAGAGACTTGATCTTCATCTTGGAATAGTTGCGGAATGGCGCCACGAGGATCGAAATAGTCGGTGGACTCAGGATCGGTCACCTGCGGGATGAATGCTGCTTCCGTGGTTGTGACCTTATCCCAATCAATGCCCGCGAAGAATGGGTGTGCCTTGACCTCTTCCGCACCATTCGCTCCCAGACGTTCATTAGGATCGAGCGTCATCAAAGCCTGCATAAAGTCACGAGCCTCGGGGGAGAAATCAATCCACTCTTCGTGCCATTCGATGTGTCCAGAGAGGATATTTTCGAAAACCTTCTCTGGCGTTTCAGCATGGAATGGAGGGATACCATACAAGAATTCGTAGGTGATAACACCAAGGGCCCACTGTAGATAGAGTTATCAGTCACTCGTCGCATCCAAACGAAGATAAACTCGGTTCCAACATACCCAGTCAACTGTCGTGTCATCGCCACGAAGGCCGAGGATGGTTTCTGGAGCCAGGTAATCCGGAGTGCCAACAAATTTCTGCTCACCAGGGGGCGTACTACCACCACCAGAATTAGAATGTGAACGAAGATCGGTCGTCAATTCGGTCGCAAATGATTGCAAAGGACTCTCAGCGAGCTTGAGGCTGCGACGTGTATGAAGACCAGACAAGGACTCTGAACCACTTGACTCGGCATAATCATCTGTAGGGAGTTGATGAGGACTGTGGCCGACGCGAGGTACTGCACTTGTTCGTTGGGTGAAGTACGAACCTCCACCAGTTGGATCAGGATAAATGAGAGGAGAAGACAGGTAGGCGGAGTCCATCGAAGGTGGCCGCGATCTTGAGTTGTATCTAGTTAGAGGCCGGCCCAGTTGCGCTTCGCGAGTTTGTCGCCCGAGTAGACCAATCCGACTGAGCCCAAAGTCAGTAAGCTTGAGATGGCCATGAGCATCGATCAGCAGGTTATCAGGTTTAAGATCACTGTCAACAAGTATGAGTGTCGGAGGGAAACAACGATACGATTCGGTGAGTGAAATCATAAGCGTACCGATGTACAACGCCTCTTTGATGCAGGTATTCCAACCCCAGGACAACTTCCGCGATATAATTCTTCGTCCATTCCTCTGGGAGGCATCCAAGAGATTTGATAAGCGCGGCGCAGTCGCCGCCATTGAGGTATTCCATGACCAAATATAAATTATCCTTGCTCTGGAAAGTAAAATAAAGCTTCGCAACGAAAGGAGACTCGGCTTGCTTCATGAGAATCATACGCTCAGCCTTGACGTTCGTGATCTGATTCTTCGCAATCATGTCGGCTTTCTTCAAAACCTTGATAGCGTAGTAATCCCCAGTCGCCTTCTTCTTAGCGAGGAAGACAGACCCAAATGCGCCTTTGCTGATAGGCTTGATAATGTCGAAGTCCTTGATAGACGGTGTCGTGCGAGCCAAGGGCTGAGTCGATGTTTGACGGGGGGAAAGCGGACCAGTAACCGGTGGGCTCGTCAGAAGGTTCGCAGTGGAATGCCGTCTATGCGAGCGTTTCGTAGAAGACTCTCGTGTAAGAGAGCTAGAACTACCATCGCGTGCTGCAACAAGGGGCGAGGCTGGCGGCGTGATGACAAACTTTGGTTCCAATAAGTTTTGAGCGGACTTACGAGTCTTCACCGTTAGGATGCTTGGACTTTCGTCCAAAGACATCTGCGGCATATGTTCTTCGGGTGACGACGAGGCAACAATCGGGGCGGCAAGTGCGAGAGGGGAAGAGACTGAAGAAGGGGTTGAAGAACGCGTAGCCTGCAGCGACTGGCGGGCGCTGAGGGTGGACGGACTAGGCTGGGGTGGCAGAGGGATGGACGCCGAGCGTGCATGAGCAAAAGTATGTGGGATAGGAGACCCCGAGCCTACAGGAGTAGGGTCGACGGTTCTCTGGCCCCCGCTGCCGCCGCCATACTCCGACCTCGTACTCGAATGATCATTCACCTCCAGGTCATCGATTTCCACATCCCCTTCTGCGGAGCCACTTCCTTCACTTTCACCATCTGATTCATCCACGGTGGCAAGTACTCCCTCGACCTTCTCCTGCCATTCCAGCCAGATTTTCTCTGAATAACGGATGGTATTCTGCATCCGCACAACATTGTCGATCTTCTGCCTCATGACACGTTCTGCATCCTGAAGCAGTTGCCCTAGCGCAGCGTCCTCAGTGGTTGGCTTCGACCATTGTCGAATCTGGGTGATCTTGCGCTCCGAGCCAGGAGAAAGTAGTCGTTGTCGCTCTATTGGCTCCTTCGCTTCCTCCTCCTTGAGTGATGGCATCGAAACCTCCAGTGCGACTTCGAGAATCTCGTCGATTTGGTCGAGGAATCTACGTTGCATCTTCTTCACTCCTAGACGCTGCATCTTGTTGGCACGGAAAAGTTGCAGCGGGGAAGAAACGATTGTTGATGCCGATGGCGTGAAGATTTGCATACCGCGATATTCTGGTACGGCAGTAGGAGAGGGTCGATCAACCGCAACTAAGAGATCGCGAATGGTGTTGCGTAGCTCAGAGATAGATTCGTTGCATTCGACGATCTCTGCTTCCAGGCGATGCGTTTCGGCGCACGTCTCGCTATGTTTCTCGAAGTACCACTGAGGAATCTGGCATTCGCATATGCGACATAGAATGGGCTCCGTGCTGACAGGTTGACTAAATGGGAAGGGAGTAACAGGCTCGAAAGCCGGGCGGTCGACGAAGTTCTGCCGAATTGTAGATGCTGGCTCGGGAGCGCGATCATTCTCCTCAAGCACGATGGTCGGCGCGTCATGTTCGAACCGAGCAGGGGCGATGGGTTTAATGACCCACATTGTGTGCGAGGGTTGACCATCCTCTCGGTCGATCATGAGCATGCCTTTTCCCTCCATCTGTTGATATAGTGTACCAGCTGATGGATCGTACTCCACAGTGGGTTCGATTTGGAGCTTGAAACGAACTTCAACTGTATGCGAATCATCCTCTTGCAGACGCTGACTAGCTTCCTTGAATACGGCCCAATCCGAAGGGGACAGTAGCGTGGATATTCGAGTTCCTGGCAAGCCCTCCGGATCCGTGCTAAGAGTAGAAAATATGAGAACAAATCTGATATGAAACGTGCAACCTACCCGACGACACCACGCCATGCGTGGTTCACCCAAATGAAATGATCTCCATCCAAGCTCAATTCCAAGACAATATTCTGGTTCTGCGCAGTCTCTGCCTGTAGCCTAAGACGTTCCGTGGCAAGCACGCGAGCAGATTCTGTCGCTTCTATGATCTTGGAGGGCGATGCGCTCGGAAGCGGCTTTGAAGAAAGCGGAGGACCAAGTTTCGAGGGAGTCGTAGACTTGGGCGGGGGTTCATCTCTTGATTTGCGGGTAATTGTTGGGGGAGTGGGAGGTCGGACCTTATGATCGTCGTCATCATTTAACTTGAACCCTTCTAGTTCAGCATCTGTATGGAGCGTTGAGGATGGTAGGGGTCCGCTGTCCTCGATGGGCTTCGTAAGGAACATAAAAGGTTCTTCTTCCTCTTCCTCCTCGTTGTCTTTGAAGTTCCAGAACTGCTTTTCCGCCTCCCACCATTCGACGACACGACTGAGGCTGGCGACAGCCAGAAGGACTTGAACGTACCAATTGCGTCCATGCCAATCCGGATGATCGTCCCATGTTTTGCCAATATTTTGAACGCGTTGGACGATTGTCTCCATAATTTTTGGCTGGTTGATCAGCTGAGGAACCGTCATTTCCGTAACATCTGTGGCGACCCCGATGATTTCATAGAGAGCGGTCATGATGGGGTCGACGGGATCATCGACGAGTATTCGAGAAGAACGTCTGTTGAAGGCCGAACTGACAGCATATTCGGAAAAGCTTGCATGAGAGGAAACTGGGGGTAGGGGAGAACGAGAACGAGAAGTTGAACGCGAGCTTTGACCGGAATGGGTCGGTCGGGCAGACATATGAATTGTGCGCGAGAGTCGGCGAGAAGAAGCACTGCCAGCGGCCCACGAGGTGGAAGAAGAAGGCGGGTTCGGCTGCTTACGAGTGATAGGTGCATCAGGCAACAAGATGGTAGACGATGCCGGGCTGGAACCAACGACGCTCGACGAAACGGAGCTCGATAGTGGCCTATCCCATGGGGCAGCACTGTGTCGCCGTACGGAAGCAGGACTCATCTGAGCAGAGGTGAAAGACGCTGTAACAGGTGATGAGTAGGAATGAAGGAGAAGTGAGGGGGGTCGGGAGCGTTCTTGTGGACACGCACGTTGACGACTATGTCGACCGTACTCTGGCTCAGCGTCATAACCACCGTCTGAGCTATACTCGTCTGTCTGCAGAGCGCCGAATTCTGATGCTTGGGCATACGCAAAGGCTTCCCTGAGCGCGTCTGGGTCACCATGCTGGGAGTCCTGGTCGCGTTCACGGCGATCCCGCTCTGTCTCATGGTCGCCTTCGCGGAGGCGCTCCTCGAAGAAGGCGGTGATATTGTTGGTGATGCGCTGGAGTTCCTTATCGCAATCCGCCTTTGCAGCTTTGAGACGACGGGTTACATGGCGTCTGACGAACGGCATAGACACCGTGTTGGACGAAGAAGCATTGTTGATACTGGCGATGCTCTGCTGGGCCTGGAGGGGTACGGGGGAGAGAATGGCGTCTGGGGAGAAGACGAGGGGGCTTGGGGGTTGTCGTCGCTGGTATTGACCTGAATCCGACATTAGGCTGAACTGGTGGGCGCCAGCAACAGAGACCTGTGGCTAGACGGCGGAGCGCCGACGGTGGTCTGGGTCGTGAAAGAACGGGGCGTAAGGGAAAGATGGATGGATGCGGGTCAAGACGACATTAGAAGAGGAACAGAGCTCTGGTCAAATCCATGATCCATTTATTGCAAGCAGGATTAGTAGTCCCGTGCGACCATCACTCGCAGACTTTCTTTTCCGGCCACTCGCCCCGCAGCCCTTCCCAAAGTAATGAGCGCATGCCTGGCACACCCGCCCACCTGTATTCCCTACAGCCTCACCCCCGCCGCCTTCATTGTCGTCGCAACGCGCACGATCGCCTTCACCAATGAGACATTTTTCTCTCTCTCTAGTGACAGTCACGAGCGTCACAGCGCTGACCGGGGTCCTGGCACGGAATCAATCTTACCGCCGGTAATCTCCGGCCCCGTGACACCCCAACTTGGCAGCCACGGCAGTCACGCTTTTCGTCCTCTCCCGAACGTCCAAATGCAAACCCGCCTGCATCAGGTGTGTCGGCACGTCCCCGTCGTGCGTCCCTTCGCCGTCCTCTTCTCGACATCCGCAAGACGTGGAAATGACAGCGGAGACTTCATGTCCCACCTCTCGAACATGCTCGGAGGTGTTAACTACCAACGTCCCCAATCCGCCCAGCAGCAGTATAAGACAACCCGTCAGGATCTCTGCTTTTTTCGAAGTGCTCCTTGTGCTCACATATTTATCTCTAGCTCGGGTAAAAATACAGCCTCACAGGGTGTGTCCTTTGCTCTTCGCTGAGCACTCCGTCGGGTACTCACTCTCGCCACAGGTTCTTCGGCCAACGGAACTCTCCTACAATTCGCGCGTTAAAACGCACAAACCATTTGCCAAGTATCAAGTGGCTCCACCTCCCTCTATCGCCAGAGGAAATGATGTCTTCTACCGTCTCAACCTCGACCCCCGCTCCTTCACTATGAACCCGGAAGTCCTCTATCAGTTCGTGTCGGGCATGGGCAAAATTTATCCCCGGGAACAGACGATGCTCACTGCTAAAAGTCAACGCCTCCTAGCCAAGACCATTCGGCGCGCAAAGCAGATGGGTGTCATGGCCAATCTCAGCCGACCTCGGTCGAGCTTCTGAGCGCTCTCCACTCCCTTATTTTCCACCTTGTGTGTACGGCATTACTTCGCGTGCAATCCTACTCCAACCCAACTTTCATTGAGCTCAGAGTGATTGCCCTTGTTTCGTACATGTCGATCGGCATGACCATCCGGAATAGACTCAATTCCACTCCCCTGGAGCAAATTCGAGACGTTGGCGGTCGGATGACCCGGGGGCTCCTCAATCAACAGCCATCCAATGGTCCCGTGAGATAGACTTCATTTCCTGTCACCTCTGGGACGATACAAAGAGCCTCCGATTTGTGGAGAAGATGTTCTATGTCCGTCTCCTCTGCAGGGCCAAGGTTGGAGGGGATCGAATCATACAATCAAGCTTTGCTTCACCAGTCATCTCGAGAGGTTCCATAGCCTTGAGAAGAGGGCTTGACCACGTTATCTCCCTTGTGACCTCTACCGTGGTTTCGCGTTTCAAATTGTTCGCCTTTGGGGCTGTATCCCCGGTTCCTTTCCGCTAGCTATATGCGCTCGGACAGCTGCCTGCGGTGTTGAGGAAGGCATTCAAAAAACGGTATTGTACATCCCGAATCAATATCTAAAGTTCAGCTAGCAACATCGTCCCAAGATTCTGGACGACTTGGTCACCCATGGCTTTTTCGACCGCTTCTTCCAAATGTCGTTTCGGATCCTGCTTTCCCACATGACGCGTCTGCAGCTGTTCTGGGGTGAGTGTTGATTCCTCTTGGACAGATTTGTTGTACGCTTCTGAAAGGGAAAGCATAGACTGCGCAGGGTCCTTGATAAGTCTCTGGTGACGTGCTTGCATGATGAGTAACGAACCTTGATAGCTTTCTCGTTCTCTTCTTTGTGCGAACAGAAGTCACGTAGCTTCAGTCCTTCTGTCCAGTTTCTCTTATGAAGGTTCATGAGCATGCTTTGTTCGAGTTCCGTCTTGCGATAATTCACGGCGATGGAGTAGTAGTGTCGGTTTAGACCGTGGATGAGGGCCTGTATTGAAGGCTTATTAATATGACCGATGTTGGAGGTCGTCTGTCGTGGTTCGCGTCCAGAGATGACGGCGTGAGGGTTGATGAGGCGGAAAGCGTCGATGACCACTTTGCCTTTTACTGACTGAATGGGGTCAATAACGACGGAGACAGATCTAGGATCCAGCGATTCAAAGGACTAAATTTGCAGTCATTAAACTCAATGGGACACGGGGGAAGTCCGATGGAGGAACGCACTTGCTGGGTATTGATATCTACACTGGATAGCCAGCACCCAAAACCAGGGTGTGAATGATACCAGCCGACAACTATTTCAGGCCTGATAGATAACTGGGGTCTCAGGAGTCGAGATAAAACGAATGGGCAAAGGGCGAACTTACCGTCCTGTCTGTTTCAACATATCCACCATTTTCGCTTGGAAGACGTGATCCACCGACTCGACTGTCACCGTCGTTCCTGACTGGGGCATTGCGAAGACGTCGATGACTTGTACTGTATATTCGTCTACGAACTCCCCAAGCATGAGGCCCATAACCTCCATTGGGACACCGGCGCGGCCGTGCTTCAGCATCTAGCAGAAGGGTGTGGTTTAATAAGACGTCTAATCTTTGTCCCTGCCTGAGACATACCTTCAGGAGTGCCAATGAGGAGATATGAATGACCTCGCCGCTGTGAGGAGGTAATGAGTGACAAGGACTTGCGGTTCAACGCGAAAACACACTTATCGGGGGTTGGTTGAATCTACACGCGGAGCACCGCCTCTAGCTTGTGCCATGAGTTGTTCCATGGATTCTGGTGTGACGGAGGAGGATGGGATTGGGAGTAAGAGATCGTGAATGAACGCGTGTGCTAAGTAAGGGTGACGCGTCTCGTGGGTGCGCTGTTTGGCTGTGATTGGCAAGCGCCTCGACGTCATTACCATCATTCGTGAGTTGAGCTCGCAGGTTCGTGGGCATCACCCGTGACCCATGCCCACCAGCGAACTCTCAGATGCTCTCAATCCGTATGCATCGCAGTCTCGACAACGACAGTCCGCGCCTGTTGATTACTCACCGCCAAATCAAGCCATTTCTTATCAGGCCGTAGCCACACCCCCACAACAACATGTCCCACACGTCAGTGACCTCGAGTTGGCCATTGCAGAGCCAGCGCCCGCGCCTCCTGCTCGGTGAGTCCAAGAGATATTCGGCTTTAATGTCTATTGATTACGGAAAGACCGCGACAGGGAGTCAATGCTTTCGCCGAATTGGCGCGTGTAGTAGTTGCAACCCAGAACGCTCAGGAGTTGGAGCGCAAGAGGCGATTGGCTTGGGAGCAAGAGCAAGAGTCCAAATATGCCCAGAGGCAAGCGGAGATGGAAAAGAAGATGCTGGCAATGTCTAATGAGCTTTCTTTGCTTCGCGCAACCATGAATGCTCTGCGTAGTTCGGGAAATGCCCCTGGGCTGGCTACCCCGCAGTACAATATGTCTCCTGCACTGTCACAACGAGCAACTCCGAATCTTCAAAACCTTGCTTCGCCCATATCGCCTGTGTCTCAACCAGCGTCTCAGGCCCAACCGATGTTTATTCAAGGCTCGTCCACAAATCCTTTACCTCCTCCTCCTTCCGTGTTTCAACTCGAACCTACCACCAATAATATACAGCCTGCTCCGCAGCCCTACATTGAAACTACATTTCAAGTCAATCTTAGTCCCCTCCCACAGGCCATGACACCAGGTCCATCACCTCACCTCACCAATACCGATGCTTCTGAACGGCCGTCGGCATCACCAGCTCCGCGGCCTAGTAAACGGAAGAAGAAAAGAAGATCTGTGCACTCAAGTGACGACGAAGGGAACAGCTCTACTTCATCGAGTTCAACATCTAATCATCAGCCTCGAAAGCGAATCAGCCATCATGATACACGGTGCTACACTATCCAGGTGAGTTCTCTTAATTTTGAGTCCGACACTTTTCCCTCAATTTCTATCCAGCATGCCATGCGCCTCCATGTCCTGCGCATGATGGACATAGACAACGACAAGGATCTACCAAACAGTCACGACGAGTCGAGTGTCCTACCACCGTCAGACCCTGTACGTTTTGTCTGGGACAAGACAGCAAAACAATCCGTCCATAACAGTAGGATGAAGAAGCGAATAATAGACGATCTCAAGGAAAACCGCCGCCTGTATAGGCACGTGCCGAACAAGGAGTTCACCAAGAAAGTGCTCGATGCTGCCTTTGATCAATGCTTTGTGACATTCCGACAGAAATTCAAAGCCCAAAAAGACGCCACTTCGGCCTCGCACTTGAAACAACGAGAGGACGCTAAGGCCCGGAAGGCGAGGCATCTTTCCCGGAGAAAAATCGTACGTTTCGGTTACCTGCGTTTCAGTGTTTCTGGGGGCCCTATGAGCTAAAGCTGACGGCCGTGGGCACAGAAACTCAGCAATCGTTCAGATGCCCGTAACAATATCCCAACCTTTGAACATGTGACGTTCGACGGCGCCATGCAACCCGACTGCATGTCCTCGGAGGAATCAGACATCGAGCAGGATCCCCTGAGCTCCCAGCCTTGTCCAGTTCTCAGGACTCGAGGCCACGCCTGGCGAAGTTCACGGCTCTTGCGCTTCTACTCTGTTCTCGATGATGAAGAACGTCTGGACACTAGCTCTAAACCCAGGCGAGGGCTAGGCAAGAAGGAACGGAGGGTTGGGCCGTCGAAAGAAGAGTTCGCCCTCCCACCACAAGGGGTTGCAACCTGGATGATCAGCCGGCGCTGGTATAAAGCTTCGCTGGCGAGCCGTCCGGACCTACCGAATATCCTGAATAAGCTTATTAATGACCAGCCTGGATTCGACTGGGAACACTTTCACGATCTGGGGGAAGAGACTGTCGACGAAGAGGAGGCGGTTGTCCAGCACCCACAGCAGCAGCAGGTGATTCATAATTATAATCCCCCTATGCATAGTATGAACCTTGGTATACCCCAACATCAGTATGACCCCAATACCTACATGAATTACACGATGTAAATTTATCTTGTCGTCTGCCATGAGAAATCAGGCTTTGAACGAGGAACCAAGAAAGGCAACAAGTGCCCAAGATGATGAGCACGGGACTGCGTTCGCGTCCCCTGTCATTCGTGCCTTCCGTCTCATCCGTCCACGAACAGCTGCGCAGAAGTGGAGCACCTGAGGATGTCCGCTGAGCCTGTATCCGGTGAGCTCTGTCGTCCTGCGAGCACATAGCGAACTGTCTCGACCCCGTTTGCGTTTGCAGAACACGCTCCAGTCGGCAACTTCTGTACGTCCTGAAGCCAAAGTACTTCATGCTACCACTAAGTCTGGTCGGCTTCATAGACCGAAGTCGGGCTAAGGAATATATCGAGCTTCATGACCAAGTCGAGGTGCGCACTAAACGTTCCCTATAGACGTCACGACGCCCAGATTTCATATAGACCAGCGTTTCATTGCTGGACAATCTCGAGTCCTTCCTGTCCACCTTTCAAAAGGATCTGGCAGCTGTTGCCGGGCAAATTTCGGAATTGCAAGATAGAAGCAAAGACATCGACAATAGACTGAAGAGCAGAAAGGTTCGTCACTACATGTCTCGCCAGTCCGACCGCTTGAGTGATCCCTGGCTCAGAAAATCGAGAGACGCTTGTCGGGCCTTCTCTCGGATATCACCATTCCCCCTTCCCTTGCAACAACCATTCTCGATACGAATGTAGGAGAACCATGGCTCGATGCCATAGCTGATTTCGAAAGGCGCTTGAACACCACGAAGACTCGCACAAGGGTCAAGGCTGCTCGCGACATTGCGGAGGTCATGGAAGCCTTAAGGATTGTGGTATTTATCACGTATTCATGTAGGCTCTCTTCTAAGAATTCAAATCATTCTCACAGGCGGCTACGAAACTTCGCGCATTCTTTCTAGCACTGTTCCAGCCCATCCGGAGCAGTGTCACGACGAATATGCAAGTTATACAGACATCCGTGCTGCTCAAATATAACTCTCTATTCGCATTTCTCCAACGACAGGCGACAAATGTTGCTAACGAACTCCAACGTGCCTATGTTGGCGCAGCCCGCGTCTATTATGAGACCGGATTTCGGAGATATGTCCGGAGTCTCGGTGTAGTAAAGGTGAGTTCGTCGTTTCCTTATGAGCCAGCGGCTGATGCCTTTCATAGGCACGGACGGTAGAGAAGTTTGAATCTATAGTGCATACGTATTCAAGCCCTGATATAAATCTGGAACGACTTCAACACAACGAAATCGATGGTCCACCTGTGACTCTCGCATATATGGCAGACGATAAAACGCATGTACGAAGCCTTCCACGCCCTAAGAAGAATAAGTGTAATCTGACTGAGCAACCAGAAATCCCCCGTCGAAGCTCTTTTGCGATCACTTCTGCTGGTCTTCTTGGACAATGCAACAGCAGAATATGCTTTCGTGTCAACTTTCTTTGCTTCACAGATGCCACTTCCTCCTCCAGAGCCATATACTGCAGCACCTCAGACAGCCATGTCTGTTCTGTCCCCCGACGGCGTCTCATACACAGAATCACACTCGCCTTCAGCCTCTGATTTTGGATCGCAACGCCCAATGTCAAGTACGACACCGGGGCTTGGTGGTTTCATGTCATTCGTCGCCAAATCGAAAGAGGAGCAGGCAAAAATAGATACCATCTGGAAGCAAGTAATGGACCCTGTATTGGACTACTGTCAAGTGAGTCATTTACTGGTCTTAGTAACTTACATTTCTTACGCCCTCGACAGACTTTTGTGCGCTCGATATTGGACCCCACCCCACCAATTATCCCTCTGCTCACGATGATCAGGTTGGCAGAACACGTGGTAGCAGAAATCCAGAAGAGGCACTGTCCCCCTGCGGAGACATACATATTTACCCTGACTTTGCAAATGTGGCCCGTCTTCCAGAAAGGAATGACAGAGAATATTAATGAGCTCAAAAAGCTTGCCGAGGGTGTCAGTTCTGGTTATTTCAGCCGGTCTTCGACAACCACTGACGCAACTGTTGAAAGCGTAAGCTCCCTTCGAATTGCGAAGTTCTTCACCTCAATGATGATCTAGATATGCATACAATACGTCGTTTTCTTCAACTCATTCGTTTTTTTGACGGACAACGAAGCCGAGAATATGATTTTCACGAAGTGAAACACATTCTGCCCTCCTGTTGGCCTCTCATCTGACCTTCTCACTCCAGCCTGTCGCGCTTGCGACAAGAGGTGGCAAAGTTGATCATCCGCCACACGTCTCAAGGAAATGATACTCTCGGCAAAGCGAAAGCACAATCCAAGTTTTACGGCATTCTGCTTCAGGGATTGAGTGTTCGTGCCTCTTCTCTCCCTGACATCAAGTCTTATGTTTACGTCTCTGTAGAAGGGAACGCATCACACAGCCCACTTGAAGCTGCAGCAAGAAATTGCCCATTGGGCTTACTTGGAGGAGGAAACCAAGAGGAAAATCGTGTCTGCTGGACAGTCCCGATGATGCAGCGGGAGAAGTGTTTTTATGTATCCTGTGTTCTTCACAGATGAAGGAATATGTATTTAATAATGATTTACGATATGCATAATACGCAAGGGGTAGGGAAGCCTGGTTAAACGAGGGTCTTGACTCGTCCAAATGAGGCAAGAGGCATGGACTATTTACGCTGTCCCCGTCCTTGACCATAATCCGCAACCTCATTCGTACAGACACCCTTTTTCTCGACTGCACGGCGTGTCCTTGCGCTTGTCTTACGCGTCAATACCTACGTACAACTAGTCTGCGAGGAGAAGATGCCCGCAATGTCATCTAGCTCTTCCCAACCGATCATTATCCCTCCTCTCACAACAGAGGAGGAGGGTGAGTTTCAGGCTATATTCCAATGAGCGAACACATTTACCAATACCGCACGTCAGACCAAATTATCCTTACTCGAATAACGGTCGATGAACGCCCCCTTCGTCGCATAATCAAGAAGTTCCACACCTACACCTCACTCTCGCATACACCTATTGTCCCCGTTGTCACAACGGCACCTGCGATCCCAAACTCCGTTGAAGATGCCCGAGAAGCATTCATTGTGGAATTGGCATCGTTTGAATTGTTGATGAAGAAAACTGCCATGACATGCGAGGCTGAGACGCGACAGGTGGAGGAATACCAGAGGGAAAGGCTACGACTAGGTTCGTGTTTAGCAATTCGTTCTCTGCGGACCTGTCGCTCATATAACTTACGGATTCCATCTAGACAATGAGCGTGGAACTCTGAAAGCGCAGATTGAAGAGCTAAAAACTGCATTGGAGCACGCCCAAATGTTACGCCGCAGAAAAATCGAGTACGACCTTGTTGCAGAGAAAGTTAACACACTTCCTGCCAGAGATGAGCTTGAATCGTAAGTCTCCTCTGTTATTGTGGAGCCTTCTCTCCGAGCCCTGATGTTTGTGCTCCAAGAACGATTAAGGCTCTAGAGAACGACATGGCTGCAATACGAGCAGAGCACGACACCCAGAACCGCATCATTCAAGGACAGAAGTCTGCGCTCGATGGAATCATTTCGGAGCTCAGCCAGCTGCGATTCATGGGCAAAGAACCAGAAACTGCGTCTATCCCTCAATCCCTGCGCGCAACGCCTGCCCCAGACACACAAGAAGCGGCCTCCGTAGAAGGCAGCTTACCTTCAGCCAATGCCGGTGAAGAAGCAGAAGACGACAAAATGGCATCTGACTCAGCTCCTCCAACGACTGTTAGTGAAGGTCTGATTGAGGAGAACGACATTGAGATGGGGGAGGTTGAAGAAGAGCCGAAGGATAAAAGCAAGAAGAAATCTCGGGAGGAGCTAGAAGAAGGAGAGGCAACAGATGCTAGCAGCGAACTTTCAGAACCACCGGACGACTGAAAGGCTCGTTTTGATTACGATGTATCATTATTTTTCGCTGAACCCTATATCTACACTCATCAAGTCCTTTGCGCAAATCACATCTTGCCCAAATTCTGAAGCTGCCAAATTCCCAATTGCTGTCATAATCCGTTTGGACTCCTCCGAATCATCCCCAGGATACCTCGCTGAAAAGTGGTTCAGAATCAATCGTTTCGCTCGAATCTTTTTCGCAAATGCTCCTGCCATCTGGGGTGTTGAATGACCCCTGGACTTGGCCCTCGCTTCAACCGATTCGTATGTATCGGCCTCCTTCGTCGACATGTCGATGTCAGGTAGATGGGCGTTAGTTGCTTCATGAACCAGCATGTCTGCATCTTCTGCCAAGGTGGCGGTGGGAGAAGGGTCAAATGTGTCTCCAAGAATCACAACCTTCCGGCCTCTTCTGCGAAGAGGCCCATTGAGCACCGTCCCATCTTCTAATGTGACGGACCCGCCTTGTTGGAGTTGGCGCATGACCGTCATAGGTGTTCTCGTGCGTTTCAGCTCTGGGATATACCTCGATGGATCAATTTTGCCTGGCACTGGGGCCTCTGTGATGACATACCCCACGCACGGAACGGAATGGTGGATCGGAGCAGCGGAGACGGAGATGACCTTGTCTTTGAATATATCCTTCCAAACGCCGTCTACTTGCGGTACGTTGCGGCCGTTGGAACATTCAGCAAGCTGAGGAGTGAGGGATGTTACGTCGCCTGCTTGTGGGTCCGATGGGAATCTTAGCTCATGGACAACGTAAGAGGCGCCTAGAAGAGTGTGCGTGTAGGCAAGTCCATTGCGAACGTATGCACGGGTGCCTAGAGGGCCGTAGATTTCAAGAGCCTGGGAGGAATCGTGAAACACAGTCCCAGAGTGATAGGATAGTACCTACTGGCGTTTCGGTATTCACGTTGAGTCTTGGATCGTCGCTTCCTTCTGCTGTACCACCTGCACCGTTTAGGAGGCTGGCCATGAGGGGGATGAGCCCAAAGATATGATCGCCTGTCGCAATCATAAGTCATGCGGGATCCATACCACAGAGCGGCACCCCACTAACCATGTGTATGCGTAATGAAAATCTTCTCAATCTTCCCCATTTTCAAGGGACTCTTCTGTAGTTGGTGTTGGGTAGCTTCACCACAGTCGAATAGCCAGATATCCTTTCCCAAACGCAGAGCTAGTGCAGAGTGATTTCGCGTTGTAGATGGCTGAGCAGACGCTGTACCCAGAAACGTTAGGTTCATGGAACCTATAGAGGTCCTTGAAGCGACTGACGAAGTCATTGCTCTCTTAATAGTGGATGGAGACCAACGAAAGTGTTTTAGAAATTAGAGCTTTCAGACTGCAGACTATCCTTTTCAACATCGTTAGATCACATGGCAGCAAATCAGACTGAGTGCAATGAAGTCAGGGTATCAATGTCAAGTCGAAGTCATTGTGACCGTAGGGGTCAGTGCAAGTTAGGAATGAAATGGTAGGCTCCTGCGGGCTTAAAGGAAGTCGATATAAAAAAGTGTCGGTAGCTGGAATCGAACCAGCGGCTCTTCGGAATGATTAACCACAACGAAGTGATTTAACCCCTAATCGATACCGACATACCTTCAATTCTCAAGGGACCATGGTACAGACACCCAGAGCAAGCTCATGACCTACACTTGACTTACATATTTCTGCACATCCGTAGCTGGCGGCATATCATAGATTTCGAGCGAAAATGGGTCAAATAACTTTAGTTTCATGGAGGTGTACGTATACTCGAAGTCGGCAAAGGTGTTCTTGGAATAGCAGTCATGAATGACCGTCTAAAGCTCACGTCAGTTGCTAAAAGATGGAAGACATCGTGAACGAATAACCTATTCAAGACCAATCCTTTCAAGGACTTTATCTCTTTCTTGATATCTTCCTCGATCGTTCCCTGGATAATTGAGGGCCTGTACGGCAAGTAGACTTGTGTGCTGATATAGCCGGTAAAATCTGAGAGTGCTTGCAGGGTGTACTGGAAAGGACTCTTTCGCGCGTTTACGTCCTTCGGCATTTGAGTAGACAAGGCTTCTAAGGAGTCGACGAGCGGAGGATTAGGGACTGAATTTGGACGGAGATACTCCCAGCGAGAAGACATGGCAGGAGCTTCGGAGGACGACGAGGGTGAATGTTTGGAAAATAGTGGGCTCGTCGATAGCGTATCCCATAGTTCTTGCTCGAATTGCAATCCTCCTTCAGTGAGTAGCCAAGGAATCTGGCCCTCGAGATATCGGAACAAATCCTCTGTCATAGGTTTGGCGTCCTCGCCATCCTTTCCTCGTCCAAAATCCTCCAAGGCACACCGCAAGAGAGTCACCACGGGAAGTTGGTCATAGCGAGGATCTTTTTTCGTTGACTAATTTCAAAAGTTCAGCGACGGAGTGCAATTTTTGGTTCTCCTTAGACTCCTTGAACGGGTCGGGTCTGGGAAGGACAGAAAATGATTCTGCTTGCGACTCCTTCAAGGCAGCAAGAGATGTCGTCAACTGCCTCAATAATGAGAGATGGTGACCTTTGAGGGATTGCCGAGCAAGATGGGTGTGGGTTATCCTTGGTAGCAAGAAGCGCTAAATGAACGAAAGTCAAAGAGACCGAGAATAGCATAACTATAAACACGGACATGATATGCAAAAATAAGGAGAGCAGAGCCTCCAGCTAACCAGGAGAACAGCCGTGCAATACCCAGAAGCAGTAGGGGTAGGTTCGATGGAGGGGGTTGGGGATATGTTCTGGGCGGAATAGCTGGGAGTTGCGTCGGCTTTCAAATACAGTAAATAAATGAACTTGGGCAATGAAGATGAGCGTACCACGCTGTGCAGCAAGCTCCTGATCTCAGCATCGTTGAGTCCCTTCTCAGCTAGAAATGCTCGCTTCACATGGACGTCCTGATATTGAACTTGAGGAGATGCAAGAAAAGCGCGGGCTTTCGAAATGATCTCATCTTTAGATGTGCTGGGAGGTATAGGCTGTGGGGGAGATTGGGGTTCCGGAATCGGACCTGCCGCTACAGGTTGCAGGCCTGTCGGTGTTGTCGTTTCTTGAGGTGACATTACAGCAGGCTGCGGAGATGCCGTTCCTTCTTTCTTTGTCTCGTCAGACATGGTCAGTGGGCGCAGAAGGGTTGGCGCGTGAGAAGGTTGGTCAAAGTGAAAGTTGAGAATCGCATGTTTCCTTCAACCGCTAATAGCCGGGCCGGTGGCGATAAACGACCCTTCCTCTCGACCACATCAATCGCCTTCCCAGCCAGGAAGATGTCGCTGAGGGACACCCCACGACAGCTCACAGACGACTGTCAACTATGAAGGCCCTGATCTTCGTCTCCCTTCTCGTGTCCTGTGTGGTCCAAGCACAATTTCATCCTCGTCAACCTGCTCAATACTGGCCTTTACCTCCTCTGCGCACGCGGGCATCTATCCAAAATAACTGGACTTCTGAAAGGATTGCGAGGATACCGAAGTTGCTCAAAAAATACGGTGCTGGTGCTTGGTTGGTGCGGCCACTGTTCCATCTTCCACGACTGGATTGACTGTCTTCTCGTGTGCGAAGATCTGTCAACGAGAACACGCCGAAGATACCATATGGTGGTCAGTCAAGAACGCAACGGACTTCGACGCACATCGCCGGACTGTGTTACTTTTTCACACCAATGACTCTTCTCTAGCCGGTGCGCCTAATCCCCTTAAGTGGGTTGACAACACCGGACAGAGTTGCGCAGGGTTCTTGATGAATACCACCCATTTCGTATCGTTCTTAACACCGACGAAGATATCGCCTTTGCTGGCGGCCTTCATGTTGGGGAATTGGCAGTCCTTCAACGAGAACTCGGCGAATATTGGACGAATAGATTCGTAAATGAACCCATGGTGGCAGTTGAATTCGTCGCTACAAAACTTCCTACACTTGAATACTATCGAATAATGCAAGAAAATGTTTGGGCAATGCTGGAAGAAGGTTTTTCTGACAAGGTCATCGAGCCAGGCGTAACCACGACGGAGGTGCCCTCATCGAGTACATCCTAGATGGCCGAAATCGCTGATCAATTCCTTTGCAGGACCTCAGCTGGTGGTTTCGCGAGAAGATGCAATTCCTTAACATATCGACCTGGAACCAGCCTAGAGTCTCCGTCCTAGTCGAAGACTCTTATCCGGGCTGGGGAGGCACGGAGGATGTCATTGAAGAAGGGGACATCCTTCATATAGATTTCGGGATAACCGCCATGGGTTTGGATACAGACACTCAGCATATGGCATATGTTCTCAGAACCAGCGGCGCAGAGCCCGAGACGGATGTTCCTGACAGCCTGAAGGAGGGTTTAAGGAAGGCCAATCAGTTGCAGGAGATCGTCCTAGGTAACATGAAGCCCGGCTTATCAGGAAACACGGTTCTTCACCAAAGTTTGGTCCACATGATAAGAGAGGGGATGAAGGGTCAAATATATTCGCATCCCATAGGTGATTGGGGTCATGACGCCGGAAGTGTAATCGGTTGGCATTCTACCCTCTGTGCTGTCACATTGCTGAAACACAATTCTACAGGTTTTCTCAACCTTCCGGAGTATGTTCCCGTCCTAGGGGAACTCCCGATTCTGCCAAATACCTACTATAGCGTCGGGCTTTACGCTTACCACTTCGTTCCAGAGCGAAACGAAGCAATCAGGTTTCGCCTAGAAGAGAACGTCGCCTGGTCGGACGAGTCTCAGAAGTGGGAGTATGTCTACGGCAGACAAGAGAGATTCCACCTTGTCAGTGGCAGAAAACGACCTTCGCTGAAATTTATCGAGCAGACGACTCAGCCATGAGCTCGAGAACCCGACCATGCAGGCGTAAAATTACGGAATACCAATGTACATGTACTTAGAGAGGACACAGTAATCGACATAGTAGTTGAACATAGTAATCTTCTGCAACTCAAAACATGTTCGCGAGCTTACTTGCAGCCTCTCTAGCATCGAGCCTTGGTCGCGAAGGCTGAACGCGCACAGAGGCAGACATTTGGTGGGGTTTAATTGAACCTAGAGGATCGACGTCCGTAGGACCGGAAGGTTGCTGCGGATGTCCGCGTTCCGAACTCTGCACGGCAGAGGAAGTTGTAGGATACGTATCGCTGCGGAGAGGGTCGAAATGCGCAGAGGAAGATGATGATGACGTGTTGACGTTGGTGTGAGGCAGATTTGAAGTCGAAGACGAGAAAGCAAGAGGCGATGGCCGCGGGCTGGCTGTTGACCTCGGCACGAACATGGATTTCGTGCCATCCACGAATCGACCGCCGAGAGGCGGTTCTGCGACTGCCCGCGATGCGACGGTAGGACTCGGTGGAACCGATGAGGACGAGGGACCTGCGCCGGGGGACTGTGGCGGCAAAGGCTGCCTCGCAGGTTGTGGAGGTAGTGCAGGCGACGGAGGTCCTTGACCGAAAGAGCGAACCGAGGCTGCAGACGAAGGCTCTTGTCTACCGAAAGGAGTTTGCGGGAAGTGCGACGGTACGGGACTGTGAGGGTAGAGGGGATTGGGTGCCGGGCTTGGTACTTTACGCGGTATAAACCCTTGGGGCCCGTTATGAGAGGCGATGCCCGCTGTGTGTGGAGGCTGCACGTGCGCCTGTCTAGAAAAGCCGTTAGATATAGGAGCGGAGGGCATAGGTTCCGGGTGTGGTCGCTCGGAGTAGTCTTCGAGCGGAGGAACGTAGGTGGGTTTTGGAGCACCATTCATAGGTGGCAAAACCTTCTGCGCCGCATTGCTGATGTCGCCACGAAGTGCTTCCAGTTCACGCAAAAGCTGCCTCTCGTACATGATGGAAGATCGTGCATGCTCGATGAGAGCGGTCGTAATATCATCGTTAGCATAACGGTTGTGGGTGTGGAGTGCTCGATGGAGGTTCTGGGATATGCCCTCTGCGCGTTTGGCGAGAGTTTGCTCGTATCGGTTAGCCTTAGATGAAAGGTCGTCTTTAAGCAACAATGCAACTGCAAATAGAATAACGACGAACCTCCTCAATCTCCTCTAGAGCTTCATCCACGCGTTCGGCACGAATGTTTGAACTTGCCTTCAGCCGCTCAATTTGACGCCGCTTGGAGATAGTGGTCTTAACAGCAGCCTGGTATTCCTCCAGTACCCCCGTACGCATTTGCAGAGTTTCCTTGGCAGAACGCGCGTTCATTCCCTGATACCCAAGTGAGTCGCCGAGTATGACACATTCACTTATCGCCTGTGCCTGGTCCAAGTCCGCTACGCTATGCCACGCTCGTCCCAGCTTGCGGAGGGCATTCCCTAATGGTGGGTGCGCCTCTGTTGTCGCAATGTTGACGAGTTTGTTACCCATGTCGGCGTGGGCAGTGGCAAGAGCTATCGTCTCGGTTTAGTGTATTGGTTCAGGAGCTGAGTGTGAGTGCTGACACAAACCTTTGCGAGTGATAGCCAGTTTATCCACAGCTTTCGCTGTGTCAAAGAACTGCCCTTCTAACCTGGTGAGCTCGAATCTTGCTCGCTGGAGTTCTTCGTCCTCGTCTGGGACCCCTCGGCGCATGATTCCGAAGCCAGATGACGTCTTCTTCCTTGGACGTGGCGTTGGCTGGTATCCAAAGTCACTTTCTATGAATGACCGGACATCCTCGTCATGCAGCAAAATTGGGTCCTCGCATACTCTCGTAATCCACCTCTGCAGCATTATCTTAACAAGCCGATCATCCTCCTCATCAGTCGGGGCTGAGGTTTGGGCAAGGGGGAGGGCGGGAACGATAGTCTGTGGATTGCTGTGCACAATGGTCTCGTAGAATTGCTGAAACTCGAGGTATGAGCGGGAGACGTTACGATACGCCGTGCCGTTAAAGTTGGAGAGATTGGTCTAAAATAGTATATGGGCGCTCCTCAGTATCACCACCAGAAAGTTGGATGCAACCATACGCACCTGTGCATCGAGTTTGACAAGGATGTCCCGCCTGTTCCTATCCAGCCCATTGATTCGCACTCGCAGATACGGCTCGGGCTTCTCATACTTCACGCCGTTCGAGCCAACAGCTTCTCGTGGAGAAATGAGGCCTGCCTCTGGTTGCCCGTATATCTGCGGTTCCCTTCCATACAACCCAGGTGCGGGGCCCTTGTCCGGCGTCGGCGGTGCAGGTGATGCGCGGCGCAAGTTCGGAATGGTGGAGCCAGGAGAATGAGGCGTCGTAGGCCACGGCGGCATAGAATCGTGGTCAACGCCACCGAAAGCCGCACTCGTTGAGCCTAGGGGGTCGAACATTGCAGCGAGCTTGACTGGGAGGTGGGTGGAGGAGGATGCTTCCACAAGCAAGCTGGATCAAAGCTCTTCACCGAGACACACACGACAGCGAGAGCTTACGTAATCGGTACTTTCATTTTCCGAGACGACTGGAATTTCATTCATGCACAGAGCAAGCTAGAGAAAGCTGATGTATAATGTCCATTTGGCATGTATACTGTGCATATAAGTACGATCCAGGTAACGAGCGACGAAGGGTTAATCCCTAAAGCAACCAGAGAATCCGTAGAAGAAATTAAGACATTGTCCATTTGTAATGAAGTGTCTGAACTAGAAGCCGCTCAAGAATGGCTGGATCGTTAAGGTCGTGACGAGAGGAGAGAATTTACGTGAGGCTATTAGGGAGCTGCGCAGTCGGGGATAGTAACATCCTTGAGCTTGCGACTGGAGGGATGAAATGTCAGAGACGCGTCGAGAACAGATGCAAATACAGACGAACTCTTTGGTGAATAGACCCCAGTGACCCTCAACTCCTCCGTATTTGATGTCCTAGACAGAGAGAGTAGGTTAGCAAGAATAACGTCAAGAAGAATAATTGAACATGCCTTCCACTCTTCATCGACGAGCTGCGCGTATTATGAGTTCGTCAGGTTATGCCTCCTCACACGCAAGCAGGACATCAACGCACCTCGAAGTAGAAGTAACCAATTCCAGCAGAGTTAGCTTGGCAGACGAAAGTATCGAGGAAAACTTGTAGATTTGGGACAGAGGCATCTGCGGCCCCGTTGTTCTTGTTGGAGATGTCCTTGGAGTCCTGCGAGGCGAATTATTCGTGAACTCATAGTCTAGCACGAACAGAGACCATGACTCACGGTTGGCCAGCCAGTTTCAGCGATGTACATTTTGGGCTGCAAACAGAGACATCAATACACCGGCATCCCTGAAGCATTGCGTGGTGACAGACGTTATTGGGGAGTAGGGCGGCAGGCTTGACGTTGGTCTCGTCGAAGAAGTCGGTGACCCACTTGGAGGCACCCTCAGCAGTTGTGTTCGCGAACCATGCATGAACATTTGACAGCTACAAGAAGCGTCAGGATCTGAGTAACAGTACCATCATTGCAGACGTACTCCATAGTCCATGGTCTCCATAATTTGAGTATTGAAGTAGCTTCCAGCGTCAGAGTTGCCGACAGGAATGGTCTTGTCCAGATTCATGTCGGCGATCATCTTCTTTGTATCCTCGATGTTGGCCTTGAGGATTGCAGCGCCTATAAACGGCCATTGAGAATGACGATGGGATCTAGACTAGCAATGATCCATTACCTTCATTCCCGATGGCGCTGTTGGCATCGTTCGAGTTGCGGCCAGTGACATAGCTTTAAAAATAGAACGTTACGCATCGCACAGAGTGCAATGTTGCATCCGCTTACTTGAGCATGAACTCGTTTCCGACGGTGACTCCGGCAATGTGTTCTGTGCCGTACGTCTCGATAGCCTCCTTGATGACTTCACGCTGACGCTCGTAAGCGCCCGGATCACCATCGACGACGTAGTTTCCGATGAAGACCTGCATGTCGACCTTTGTCTGCTTGATGGCCTCGAGCTACATCGCGAGAGAAGGGTTAATTGTGGATAAATTTGCTGAAACAAAGCGGCATTACTGACCACAAGGGCGGTTTGATTGCAGTCAGCTCCATAGAGACGGATGCGGGAGGTCAGCTGAGAAAGGATCTAGAGCACACGGAGTCAGAAAGGTCTTCAGGGAGGAAAGAGGAGGGAACGTACTTGAATATCCTTGATGGTGCCAGCTGCAATGAAGTGTCATATAAGAAAAAGTACAAGAGCCAAGAAAAAAAAAGAAATGGACGTGCCCAGGCTGTTGCTGCAGCCATAGTCAGGGAGCGATCCCTCCGGTGTGTAGGCCATGCCGTAGAATGACTTATGGAGGTTCGGGTCCTTGTCGAAGACACTAGGATCATTGGACGATGAACCACCGGAGCTGCCGGAGCTGCTGCCGCTGCTTCCATTGCTCGACCCGCTGCTGCCACTGGACGACCCGCTCTTCTCTTTGTTGTTGTTCGACACCACAACTCCAACCGTAACGCCAACTGCGATCAACACAACAAGAGCAATAACAGAACCAACAACCTGTTACAGGAAAAGTGAGTACTTGCTCGCAAGACATGCATGGACGACTGACGATCCATTTTGAGCGCCTGCTCTGTTTTTGTTGCTTCTCTAGGGCGCTCGACATCCCCAATGACTGGTAGTGGGTGTCCGACATGATGTCGTATGAAACAAAAAGGGTTGGAAAGGAAGAGGGAGGGAAAAGTGAGGGAGGGGAGGGGGGAAGAGCGTCTTGATGGTGGTGGAGAGTAAGAACGATGATTAAGGCTGGAGCACCTGGTCCTTGCCCCTTCCAGGGTCGTTATGCCCGCAAATAACAGAAACAGGGCTTGGCGGTGTGCCAAGCCTCCTGTTGGCTGTTCTCCTGCCGACTTGCCATATTCCGACTGGTCTCTCCGGATCCGGGCCTCGCTGGGGTGTTGCGGGGGCGTGATAAAACGGAGGAAGGCCCCATGGTGGCAGATTGTGTCTCAGTGATGCTGTGAAGAGGAAGCATCGTCCAAAGGCGTTTTCTTCATGTTTATGTAGCTGCGGTCCCGCAAGGCCGCGTCGAATCGTCGCGTAACATATGCGAAGACGAAGAGAAGACTTTAGCGCTTCCTTGTGTCGACGGCCGGTTTCTTGTGGAAGCTTGGTCATGCTGGCACTGGCTCACTGGATTCGATGGTCAGCGCAAAAGCATTGTTGCATCGCCACCGGTTCTCGGACAACAAGAGATGTGTTCTATTTTTGGACCCAATCCGAGTTCCATACAAGCTTATACCTTAGTTCCACAAGAGTAAATACACTTAAGCGCTGAGGAATAACGATAGTGAGAGTTAATTAGTAGAAAATCGATTAGTAGATAGTAAGCTCTGCCTCTTCCATCCACAACGGCAGCATGTGGCCCATCCGCAATACTTTTGTTCGCAGGTATTTGTCGAGATCCTCGCCATGGACAGCCTTTCCTCCAATCATTGTAGCGCCTGCGACACCGTTCGAGTCCGCAACGACGATGTGGGCATGATCGTGGGCAGCCGTCATATCCGTGGTTGTTTTCCGTTGCTGCCAGCTGCGCGGGATCATAGGTACCCGTTCCGCCACCCAAACACCTTCCTGCTTCAACGCCTCGACCTTATCCGGATTGTTCGTCAGAACACGAACACCTTCCGGAGTGGGTGACGTTGAGGGGTCCGATCCGAGGCCAAGGTCCCTCAAAACAGCACCAGCTATTTCGTAGCCTCGTTCATCCGCTTTATGGCCGAGCATCAAGTTCGCGGTAACGGTGTCGTGACCCATATCCTGCAGGTTGTAGGCGCGTATTTTGGACAAAAGGCCGATTCCGCGGCCCTCCTGACGTAAATAGATGACGGCACCACGCCCTGGGATCGTCGTCCCGCTAGGATTCGATGGAGTTGGGGGAAGGGAAATAGGCAGGGAAATTTGTCGGATGGCTTCATCAAGCTGCTCACCGCAATCACATCGCATGCTACCCACGGTTTCCCCGGTGAAGCACTCAGAATGAATTCTGATCAGGGGTGGGGGAATGACACCTCCCAAGGATCTTGAGTGCGGGGGTTCACTGCATGGCGCGGAAGCTTGCTGGGACGCTGAGGACAGTCGGCGACGTAGGCGCCCCGGATAATGCGGTCCATTTCGGTTTCCGTTTCACTCCATACCGAGTCCAGAGAACGTGACCGGATAGGTGATGCGACGGGAATGGAGTTGGGAGAATCCGACAGTTGAGCGGGATCGATTACAATAGCAAGGTGCTCCTTGGAGTCGCGATTATTGTGGTATAGATGTAGAAATGCAGGACCATGTGGGGTGGGTATACGGGTCCGGGCCATGCATTTGACTTCAAGTGGTGGTAGGGGAGCATCTGGCTTTTGTGCCAACCCCACAATGGTCGGCGATCTGTTGCGGGATGTGGCGTCGGAAATAGCAGCATTGGTGGAGGCAACTACAGATGGTCGACGCTTCTTGGACGGGAGTGGGAGATTGTCGGCCGGCTTTAGAGGCTCGATCTCACGAGGTTCGTCGTTTTCTTTGGTCCCTCCTGAGCTGGCAAGACGCTGCCTGCGGGGGCCTTGTCGGCTGACATAGGCGTACTTCTTGCGAGGTGGTTTGGAGGCGTCTTCACCGGTGTACTTTGTCCAGTCCCATGCACCCTCTGCCTTGGGAAGCATTACGCCAGGAAAGAAATCATGATGGTAATGATTTCTGGTGACGTGAGGGCCCGATGCGAAGGCCGCTGCTATGAGGAGGGGGTCAAGAGCAGCATCGCGGCGAGCGAATGCAGACTTGGCTGCCCGTGGATTGGGACCTGTAAGCATGTCGAGGAGCGCTGCATCGGCGGAGGCGGCATCGGTGGTGTGGCGGAGGGCGGTCATGGCTGGACTGAGAGCGAAGGGGGAGAGCAA
Source organism: Agrocybe chaxingu (assembly GCA_027627235.1). Classification (NCBI taxonomy): domain Eukaryota; kingdom Fungi; phylum Basidiomycota; class Agaricomycetes; order Agaricales; family Agrocybaceae; genus Agrocybe; species Agrocybe chaxingu. Next base: position 1,073 of record JANKHO010000293.1, on the reverse strand, counting down.
GGGAGAGCGGGGGAGAGCGGGGTAGAGACTTATATTGTTCTGGTGAATTCTGCAATGACCAGCACCGCTTATTCGCATGGCGGCAGATCCGGGTGCTGCTGACGTAACCTGAATGTCACACGCGATGCCATGATCGAGAATCGCGCAGTCAAGTAGACACTCCCTGACAAACGCTCGCCCTCTTCACTCTCCGTCATGGTCTCATAGCACATCGCTCTGACAAATCCACGATGCGTCTCTTCTGCGCCATCCTCTACCTTGCCCTTCGTTTCCTCACACTGTACGTCCAGTCCTGACATCATCGCCCTGAACCGCGACCCTAATCATTCGCCGTTTAGCTCTTATGCAGCTCCGACATCGTCAGACCCATCTTCCTCTTCGCTTTCGCTTTCGGCAACTTCTCTTGCACCAGTGTCTCATAGCAGAACACTCTCAACCACCTCTCACAAGAGGGCCACTGTCACCCGTATCCCGCATTCCCAGCCCACCCGCGCCCACTCCATCCAAATTCCCCAAATCCCCCAGCCTCAAATCCCAAATAACCCTGCTCTCGCGACCCGCACCCGGGACATAACCGCTGCTTTTCCTGACCGTACAAGGGGTCCCGGGCGTGGCCCACCCAGAGATCCGAACGGGTTTCAAGGTCCTCGTCGACATCGTGGCGGCCAGCGGCCTATCATCATCGCATTCGAGGTTCTTGGAGGCCTTGCTGGAGCTGCGATACTTTTCTTCATCGGCCGTTGCTTGTACAACTACAAGAAGGCACCTAAGCGAGACCGCATTGCCGAAATCCTCCAGCGACACCACCTCGAGCGAGAGATGGAAGAACTCGAGCGCAACCCCCTTGCACTACGACGAACGTCGATACAAGAGCCCGCCCCACCGTACTTCCCCCGCCCTCCTTCGTACGACGAGACGCGTATGGCTCCAGCAGTGAGTTCTGCAGCCCGCGCGGAATACACGCAAGTCGCAACGCATTCCCCGCCGTCATCTCCCCCGCCAACACACATGTCTCTCCCATCAGTCTCTCGCTCCCCCGACGTCCATCTATCGCCCACTCGTTGACCCCAGGA